>PVJL010001577.1:0-27910 GCA_004026885.1 Lyroderma lyra | reverse complement strand
TGGGAAGTGCTGTGTCTGTGTGGGTAGATCCAAGTACTGTCGCGTCTCTAATGGTCTCTGCGGTGCTGGACGTGTCCCGGAGTCCCTAACTACGTCACCTTGCGTCATCTGCAGGGCCACTTCCAGTTCTGACCTGCTGCCCGTCTTTAACACACGCCGACGTGTTCAGTGGGTTTTATCGTGGGGCTGTTGTTATTTGGCTTCCAGGAGGCAGAATTCAGTTTAGGGAAACTGGGGTTCAGATCCGAAATTTCAGCTGTGCGACTTGGCAGCTTGCTGACCTTGGGGGTAGTTTTCCCTCATGCCAAGTTGGATGCTGTTCGCCGTGCCTGCCGTCGGGCCGTGCTGAGGCCCAAATGCGATGACGACTGTGTAAAGTGCTGTGTGGTCTGCGGGGTGCTGCGGGGGTGCTGTAAGAGCGGTCACAGGACACGTCGTGTGGACAGAGCAGTCCCTGTGAGGCGCCAGTTACACACGGACAGGAAGCTATTTGGAAGGAAATGCAGACGGAAAATCGAGAGTGATGGAAGGTGGCAGAGAAGAGGATGAGGGCGACATGGGCACCGGCTAACCACGGCAGGGGAACGGGCAGCGGCGTTTCTTTACCGTCTCTGTGCTCGGCGCAGGCTGTCAGGCTCACCCCAGATTTAGAGAATTAGAGTCTGCACCTTAGCAAGATGCCCAGGTTTGTGTGCACGTCATGATGGAGACCCGTCGTCCTCGTAGATACCAAAAGCGAAGGTTGTGTCTCATCACAAGTGTCGCTAACCTGCTTCTGGTGAGGAAGGACCAGGGACTGTGAGTATCCCTGTGCCTCAGACTGTCACGGGACCTGATTGAAGACTCCTTCCTAGTCAGGGAAATATGGCGAGCATTTCGACCATCAGCTCTGCTTTCCGGGAGCCCAGGCAGGGACAGAACATTGTGAGCTTTACCCAGGGGCGTGTTGGGGAGACCTTGATGGCAATGGCAGAGAGAATTTAAATAGAAAAAGAAGATGGGGAATCTGTTGAGCACTATATGACAGAACCGAGAATGAGAAAAATGATGACATAGCCTCAGCAAACACCTTGACTACAGTCTCCTGAGAGACCCTGACCCAGAACCGCCCAGCTGAGCCCCTTCTGGAGAAACTCTGAGAAGATCAGTGTCTGTTGTTTTAAGCTGCTGAAAATAATAAAATAAAACCTCTTTGCTGGACAATGTAGAAAAATCTATTTCAATGCAAATGGATAGTGTAATTAAGTACATTATTGTTGTTGGGTTCAAAAGCAGGCAAAATGAGAAATTTATTTTTGAATTTCAGGAAGCATATGAATAGAGAACCAGATTTGAAAAGATATTTGCATCTCTGTAATGTCCACTGATAATTTCAGGGAAAAAAAAACATTTTAGAGATGATAAGGAGGTGATAATCTATTTTTCTACTCTGGAAAGAAAAGTAAACTACAGAGCAGACACATTTCAGAATTGGAGAAGAGAATTGCTTGATGCATTATAAATAAAGCCAGAAAATGACAGGTGCCAAGAGGACATTTGTAGGAATTGTTGTGAGCTCTGAATCTAAAACCCTAGGATCCATTTCTGCTCCCGGTTCCTGCGGCTGCTTCCATAAAGGGAGGCTTTTGGATGCTGTGCTGAGTGTGGCTGCTTTCCCCAGATTCCTCCAGTCCTCGATGTGGAGCTGGAGGAACGCGGCCCCTGCAGGTGGTGTCTTATGAGTTGCTATGGAGTTGTCTAAATATTAGGAACAGAGCAGTAGTATATGACGCACCGTGTTCTAGTGCCATGAAATTATGGCAGCTAAAAATTCCTTTCACAGCTCTGAAATGTAAGCTTCTGATTTTATAGAATGGCGTGAGTATCTTTAATAAGTGAATTATCCTTTATTGCACTAGATTAGATCCTAGGTGGAGATGCAAAGACTTCAAAGGAGGCCCTAACTGGGGGCCCTAACTGGGCAATGCACAGGCGGGCCAGGGAAGGCCAGCGACAGCAGGCCGAAGAGAGAACTGGACAACCCTGGAGATCTCAGCTACAACATCAGTGTCACAAAGAGAGCTGCTTGAACTCCCACCCCAGCAGTGTGGTTGGAGGCAGACGAGGAACCCCCACATGGGCTCGGGCAAGTCACCCAGTGCAAAGGTCCCCTCTTCCAACTCCCTTGTTTTGCACAGTGACACTCCAGACTCTTCAGCTATTCAGGCTTTGATATTTGATTCTTTCTTAAATTCCAATAATTGCTTATGAAACTTTGTTTAAATTTTATATCAGAAGTTAATCATCATAAAACACACTCCCTCCCCCCCCATTATAGCTAAAGTAAGTTCGTTTAAACAAGAAACACGGCTTTCTGTGCACCTTGTTGAATAACAGTTCTGTGAATGCGGATTTCTTCTGCAGATGAAGCTCGTTTCCTCCCTGAATGGACGTTTTTCATGTGTGAATTCAAAACAAACGTGGCCTACGTCAGACAGGGACTCTGCAGCTGGGCCTTTGTGGCTTGTTTTCTTTCTTTATTTCTCGCCTTCCTCAGCCCATTGCTATTGAATGCCTTTTTTTCCTTTTAATTAGAGAGGGAAATAAACGTTTCTCTCAAGTCCTTTTGCCTACTCCACTAAATTCAAATGAATAAGTTGAAAACTTTCAAAAAAGTGAAGATTTGCTTTGCAAAAGTCAGGAAAAGCTATTCATCTCTATACCTGGTAAGAGTCACCGACAAGACAAAGAGTCTGTTTGGCTCTGCTTCTCTATTTTCCCATCTACCCTCCCCTCCCTTCCCCTCTTTCCTTTGCAGTTCATTAAAATGCAACATGAAAATAAGTTTAAAAAAAGATTTCTCCTCTTTACATCTGTTTTTTTTTTCCTTTAAGACATGCTACCATCTGGATATTCTTCTCTTGAATGTTCCTTAAAAAGTGTGGGAGGTCTAGAAAAATGTATAATAAATAGAGGAAGTTTTTGTTTGTTTGTTTGTTTTATTGGGGGGTACTTCCGTGGTTGGGAATCGAGCCCGGGCCGCAGCGTTGAGAGTGCCGAAGCCTTAGCCACTATACCACCAGGGAATCCTCAGGAATTTTGAAAATATCTATTGAATGAAACATTGTCTCAGAATTATTTCCACACATTCAATTGCCTGATTTTCCTTTCTTCTTTTTGAGGCCATTGATATTCCGTGAAAGACACTCAACAAACCAGGATCCAAATTCAACTATAATCAACAGTAAACATAAGGGATTGTAAGAACTGATCTGATTCTGTGATAGCATCGCTGTTATCTTGTACCAAATGTTTGAAATATGTGGCTTGTTCATCTAGTCTTGAAAATAGGCTTTGCTGTGGAGGCTTCCATTACAGTCCTCATAAGGACCGTTTTCTGTGCGTGGTGAAGGCAGCACAACTTCAGCTCTTCTTCAAGCCTGAACAGGAGATGAGAATGAGAATGGATAAATGTGAAGAAAAAATAGCTTGAATTTACTTAGGAAACAGGCAGAGGCTTCTAACCATTGATTTTCCCCATAGGATATGAAAATCAAAGCAGTTAATGTAAGGCTCTTTGCACATCTGACGTGAAAAGTGCATTGAAAGAGCAGCGGTGAAGTGTGCGCCAGGCGCGGCTGCTGTCAGGAAGCAGATGAAGGACCCCAGGCTTCTGCAGTGCAGGCCCGTGGACTTCCTGCCTCCCACTGCCCTTGAGGGAGACAGAGTTCCTCCTGAGGGGACAGAAATGGCCTGACACTCGCTGCTTCTTGGGGGTTGAATTTCTGAAGAAGGAAGTGGATTAGTCAACTGTGTCATCTATAAGTGGCAGGACTGTGACACAGAGATAACGGATGTTTTGTATGTTTCACCAAATGACAGTGCGCATGGTATCCTGTAATACTTTTGGGGAGATGTGATGTTTTTACCTTTTCCTGGGGGCGAAGCTTTCTTGTCTTCCCGAAGTCATCGATGGTTGCACAGAAGGAAGAAAGAAATGACCAAATGTACTGTGGGGATGAATTTAACTCTGTATGTGATAGGCCCTCTTCACTGTAATCATTGGACATCAGTCCCTCCCCCAGGTATGCTGAAGGTGTGGGTTTGGTTCTGAACGGACTCAGGGAGAATGCTTCCCCCCACCCCCACCCCCACCGCTCCTTTTGACAGCCAGGCCCTCAACAGCACTGCTTGGTGAAGGCAGACCCTTCCGTAGTTCCCGCAGGCGACTCCTCGCACCAGGTACAAGTAAAGTCCCAAGGCCATTCCATTGCTGGAAAACAATGGGACAATGCTGTTGCCCATTGATACACAAGGCAACGTGCAGGCGCTGCCCCACCCCATCGTTCACATTTCTAAACAAGAATATTTATTATACGCAGTTAGATTAATGATGATGACATTATAGAGGGCATAGATGAATATTTTCTTTACATTTATGTAACAGAAGGGCCATTCTGGAGGTTTAAAAAAAAAAGCCTGTTCCAAAATCAAATAGGAAAGTCCACCACTGGTACAGAAAACTAAATGTGATATTTTGAAACAGTTTTCTCCAATTTATTCTTAGTCACGTGTCCAACTCTTTGGTGTTCGGGTTCAGCCAAGGTATGCTGTTAAACAAGGGGGAGAGACTTCCTGGTAAAAGGGAAAGGGAATAAAAAGTAAATATTACAGTACAGGTGTCACCAAGACTGACACGGCATAACAGGTAATCAGAGAAGAATCTTGAGTAGTCTAGAACTTTTGGAGAATCTGGACCCATTGAGACCTTTATTTTTGATGGTGGCTTTTCTGCTTACTGTCACATTTGTATCTGTAGCCTGACCCCTCTCCTAAACACCACGCTCATGTACCAGATGCCAACTCAGTGTCCCAACGGCTCAAGTGTCTAAGACAGGGGTGTCCGACCTTCTGGCTTCCCTGGGTCACACTGTAAGAAGAAGAATTGTCTTGGGCCACATAGCTGATGAGCTAAACAAAAGGTTTGTGCATAATTTTCATCGTGTTCTACGAAAGTTTATGGACTTGTGCTGGGCTGCATTCAAAGCTATCCTGGTCTGCATGTGGCCTGTGGGTGGACAAGCTTGGTCTGAGGAGTGCCAGACTTCCATGACGAGAACGGAACTGATTGTCTCCCTGCGCTGCGCTCTCTGAGGTCATGCCAACGACCGTTTCTCTGTTCCTCAGGCCCCAAATCTTGGAGTCAGTCTTCATCCTTGCACTTTCTCTTTTCCCTACATAGACCCCCTGGCTTCTCTCGTGGGTTTCATCATCAAGATGTGTACAGCCTGGACGTTCTCCCTAGCTCCACAAACACACTCACCAGAACTGCTGCGTCGTCTCCGCCTGGTCCCCTCGCGTGACTGCAGCTCAGAGTCCCTGAGTTACATGGCTACACCCCTCATGCCGCACACTTGAGGTGTTCTCTCTCCTCTGAACCTTTGCACTTGCTGTTCCCTCCGCCTTCCTCTCTCTTCCCCAGAGGGTTTCTGTGACCCCTACCCTCCTCTCCTTCAAGTCCTCGTCCTAATGTGAGTTTTTCACTGAGACTCCCTCTGACCACACCATTTATTGCACACTGTCTCCCCATTCTCCTTACTCTGAGGGATCTTTCCCCATTTCTCTGATGACGTCCTTACACATGAAAATTTTTGTTATGTTGGTTATCTGTTATCTTCATTTCTCCCATAAACCTTCATAATAAGGTTTACGAAGGCAAGGGTTTTTAATCTGGTTTTTCCCTGTTGTGTAGTATGTGCCTGATACCTAGAAGGTAAGTAAAATAAATGTGCTGAATTAGTTACTAAGCATGGGAAATTGATATCAGAGTTCAAGATAGAGCCCCTGTAGTTAATCATGAAATGTGACATGATAAGCTAACATAATTTTCATTACAGAATGCGAGTGTGACTGATTCATTCACACAGATCTTTTTCTTGTGTCCATATGCTCCTTGTTTCACTCTAAATCAAAGAGTAACATGTCAGTATCTTCTAAATTTCACTAAAATTTGAGAAAATTCCAGTTTATATAAAAATAGTCATCTTTGGGCTGATTTTGAAATAGGCACTGTTTTTTGCAGGGAGGCACAGATGACTTTGCAACAGAAATATAAAAACCTAGGAAATTGGCATTCCTCATTTAAAACAAACACACACAATGCATACTCCCTCATCCCCTTGCCCCTAAATAGCCAAGTTTAAGTACATAAAGAACTTTGTGGTTTGTAAAACTGAAACCCGTTGGCGGTACAGGCGGGGTCCGGACGGAGCTGGAGGCAGAAGTGAACAGCTAGCCCTGACTTAGCTCTGCTGACTTTCGTTTCCTTTGAGCGCAGCTGAGTGCGTGGCCCTCGCCGTCTCCTCCCGGGCTGTACCGCAGACCGAGACGTCCTGTACGCGAGCGCTTCTTGCCCTGTCCTGAGCCCTTCACAGATGTGTATCGGTGCTGAGGTGGCAGGTCACCAGCAGGTCTCCGCCCTTTCTCTTGGGACATTCTGTTGTTGTTTTACCCTTAAATTACGGTGTGAGTTTTGAACCCTTCCTGGTGATGATACTGTTTCCCGTTTTACTGAGAACATTGAGGCAACAAGGGGAGAATTTCTGCAAATTCCCACTGCCAAATCTACCAGCCTCTGCCCTCTGTGCCCATGTATTATATGTGCTTTCCTGTTACCATGTTGAAGTCCAGGGTCACCCCCTCCCCTTTCAGAAGCAGGTTGCTCCAGTAATTCTCTTCTCTTTGGAATTTTGCCCTGGCTGATGTGATCTTTCTGATCAGCATGTGTAGATTGAGACCTTAATTTTCTTTCCCCATTAAAAAAAAGTAGGGGAGATCTCTCAATCTCATTACCTGCTTCAACTGCTGCTCTACTTTTAGTCTTTTTATTCATTTATTTATTATGGCAAGTCTCCATAATCGAATTAACAGTGCCAACTCCAGTTCTCTATTCTAATTTTATTCTGAGTTAAGCTTTTGCATTCATTATTCACACAAACTGCCCTCGCCTTCAGTCATGAAAACCAGGATCTATATATACTCCATCCTCCTGCTCACCTCACTTCCTCCTGAAATACCTTTTCACTTGCCTTCCGGGAAAGCCTGGCTTTCCTTTAACTTCCCTGGCTATGTCTTCTCATTTTCCGTGGCTGGTTCCTCTTCACCTCCTGACTGAATTCTGGAGTGGCCTGACTTTCAGTTGTCAAATCTTTCTCTGGTTCTTGTTTAATTCCTGAGTGATCTCATTCATTCTCATGACTTTGACACCATCCGTATGCTGAAAATTCCCTGAATTTCTCTCTCTCCCCAGATATCCTCCCTTTAACATGAATGCTTAGTGGGCCTCTCAGAATCAGGGTGTCTCTATTTCCCATCACTCTTAGTCGCTCTTGCAAAATTCTTCCTGCTGTCCATGGACATATCAGAACTCTATTTTTTTAGGTGCTCAGGCCACAATCTTTAGAGTCAATCTCGATGCCTCATACATCTAGTCTATAGTACATCCTGTTAGCTTTGTCTTCGGAATATTCTTATCACTTCCACTGCTACTAACCTCATCTAATAAATCATTATTCTTTGCTTGGGTTATTGCAGTAACCTCTTATCAAATCTCCTTTTAAAATCTTCCATCTCACTCTTCACCTTCAGTCTATTCTCAATAACCAGCCATAGTGATCATTTAAAAAAAGTCCATCATGCATTTGTCTGCTCAGAATCCTCCATTGACTTTCCAGTTTGCTCAGAGCCAAACCAAAGTCACTACAAAGTGCTCCAAAGCTCTAAGTGGTCTGACCTTCTGTAATCTCTGACTTCATCTCCTTGAATACTGCACCTCACCCCTACTCCTTCCATGACTGTGCCAGGCACGTACCCTTTGCAGAAATGTTCTCCCCACTCACAAGACTGTTTCTTGAATATCTGAATGACTTGCTCCCGTACTTTTAGATCTCCCTTACGTCTCTGCTGCTCAGTGAAGTGTTCCCTGACTACCATATTACATCACAATGCTTCAAAACCCTTTATCCTCCTTCCCTGCTTTATCCCCATCCATAGCAATTATAGTCATCTTACATGTATTTATTTGTAACTTTTAAAAATTGTCTGTCTTTCCACAAGAGCAGGTCTATTTGTCTTTTTGTCCATTGCAGTTCAGCTGGCACCTGGAATGATGCTTGCTGCGTACTTGGGGCTCAATAAATATGTGCTTAATAAATAAATAAATGTATTTTATATATTTTCATTACATATATAATTATAGTCTTTCTTAAGTAAACAGAAAGAGAAAGAGTTATAGATCTTATTTTATTAATAGTTAACTAAAAGTGGATTAGAACAAAGTAAGTTATTTTTAGGTTGTTTTTATTTATTTATTTATTTATTTTATTATTTTTTTTTTAAAGTGGTGAAACAAAAAGATAGTTTATTGAGGGGAAAGTACACTCCAAAGAGGTAGGAGTGGGCTTGAGCAAAGAAAGGAGCCCTGTTTTTATTTATTTTTAATGAGAGAGTATTTTCAAATATATGCCACCTGTCTTTTCAGTCCTGGACAGCATTTTTTCCTGCTGTTTATCTAACTTCATTCTTGTCTTTTGTTCATTTCTCCCTGCGACTGGAAGGCATGTTCTGTGACCACATCATGTGGCATCTTTTCTCAAATAGTTATTTTCTAGTAGTTATTTTCAGCCCAGGAGTTTGCATGGGCTGGTAGCAGCTTTTTGGTCCTGGCCACCCACAGGGCCCTCCTGACTCTGCTCTCATCAGCATGTGGGACGTGAGTGCAAAATTAAGAAAAAAGCAGAAAATATTTGATGTTACTTTCTTTTCCATGGTTGAATCATCCTCAAGAGTGCAAATACCCACATTTTTAGCTATATTAGTCTGATTATCCTTTCCAAAACATAAAGAAATCAGAAAAAACAAACTTAGGAAAATGCATGAATGATCCATGTCTTATAATCGCTTGTGATGAATCTGAGGTGGCACGTGTCTGTACCTTTGGGCGCACATGCACGCGTGTGCGTGTGTGTGTCTGTGCATGTGCCTAGTTTTTAAATGCACCTGGAGCTGCTCAAGAGAAGGGGATTATCCTTGAGAAATCCCTAGTATTTTCTCTTGGAAGCTGAGCATCTGTCTCCCCTGCTGACTCTTCCGATCCTTGGCCAGACGTAAATGGCATAGAGCTCTTGTGAAAGTGACTAATGGTGAGAGTCTTATGGTTCCTGGAATCTCCAAGGAGACTTAACTTGATATTTACAGATAACTTTCTTTAGGGCCTCTGCAATCCATTTAAGGAGAGTGAGGAAGCCCAGATTCATTATGTTGTCATTCAGTGAGTCCCTCAAAATGTTTCTTCTTGGACCTCCTCCCTGAAAGCATGTGAGCAGACCTCATGCTATCTTCTGAAAACTTGAGAAGAAAAACAATAGGTTGCCCTCATAGGTGCTCTGATTTTTTTTGGAAACTGTGTAGGTTGGTCATGTGGAGGTGAATCAAATGATTTGGCCTTGATCTTTTCATGCTATGGTTTTATGATCTCAGGCTGTTGCCCACATATGTGAGTACTAATCATTTGCTTTTTCTTTGTGTGGTTTCTTTGTGTTTATTTGATGTCTTAATCTCTCTGACTCTATGTACCTTCAGATTCATTGATGATATTTTTTCATTTATAGCTCAGTATGAACTGGTTAATGTTAAGTTGTCACTGATGTAAGTTACACCTGCATTTGTATGTAAGGGGCGCATCGTTCATAAACATAGAAATGGACACCAGAACTTCATCCGTTATCACTAGCCAGGTCCACGAGGAGTCAACTGGCAAATTTACAAAACCAAGGAAAGTGTCGAGAGTGACTATACCCACATTATAAGCCACTTGTAATTTACTAAATGTAAGTTATGCATATTCAGTTATTAATTAATTTTATTCACAGCCATGTATTAGTTCCCATCATGTTTTAGGAGTCACTCTGGGTACCGGAAGTACATCAGAGAACAAAGCAGACAGTTAGCAAACGCCGCGGTGCCTGGTAGAGCCACACGAGCCGTGAGAGAAGAAGACAGTGGAGGACAGTGTTGGACGGGGAGCGTGGGTGTCAGGAACAGCCTCGCGGGGACCTGAGGGAGTCAGAATGCACGTTAGGGGCGTCTCTCGGGGAAGTGCCTCCGGACGGAAGAACAGGTCACGCGTAAGTGCAGGTGGAGGAGCGAGGAGCCTCCGCGTGGGGGGCTGGGAAGCGGCACGGGCAGGGCTCAGGGCCGCAGGGGGAGGTGTCTCGGACCCAAGTGAAGAAGGTAGACCGTGCCACATGGGGCAGGTCTGTGTGCGCTCAGAGCAGCTGATGGGTCAAGAAGGAGACGTAGTCATTAAGCAGTGGAATTTGCAACCTCAAGGTCCTCAGGAGACCGGCAGCAGGTGTGGTAACGTGGTCAGGTTTCTGAAAGGTCATTTTCTCTTTCCATCCCAATCCTTCATTGTCTGCTGATACTTCACTCTTTTCCTCCATGGTCCGGATCCGATGGTTACCTAAGTTGCAATGATTAAAGCCCCCACCCCGTTTTTTTTAACTAAATGTGGGAGCTTCTCACTTGCATGTCGTTGTTCAGAATCCCCGTTTAAGACTGTTGACCCGCGCCGCACTGTCCACCGTCTCTCACTGCTCACGCCGTGGTCCACGTTAGATCGTGTGAGGGGGCGTCTGAGAACCAAATGCGATGTCCCTGCCCGTGGCTGTGTCCTGACAGTCTTCTGCTTCACATTTCTTGTTATGACCACGGGCCGAGGCTACGCGGGCCGCGCGCTCACTCCTTGGGGTGTTAGGTTTGAGAGGGACGCATTTCCCTAGAAGGGGCAGCTTAGTCTCCAGGTGCATTCACGCGTCCCAGGTCCGTCGGTGATGTCAATTGTATTGCCGTGGCCAAGTTCATTTACCCTCCTTTTCTTTCCCAGAATTTTAGTTAGCAGCTCGCCTGTGTAGTCACCGGTTATTTGGAGGGAAAAATAAAGCGTCACTGTTCTTTAAACATGAAGCAGGAAAACACCTTTAGAAAGGCCAGAAGGTCAGCGAGTTTCTGTTGGGGAAACCACGATCCTTACCATCACCGACTGCCCGGAGGGGGAATGGGGAAAAGGCTGCGTTTTAGTTGGTCACGGGTGGGACTTCGTGGATTTGGGGAGTTTATAGCTCATGGGTTTCTCAGGACGCTGAAGGCAGAACAAAACTCTTCCTTTTTTTTTTTTGGCTGGAATTTTTGAGAAACGAGAACACTTTACAGTATATGATGAAAAAGCAGACCAAACCAAACCAAAATAAAAACCCAGCCAGTTTTGTGATCACAAGTTCTTCCAGAAGTGCCCATGCCAGAAGCCATCCTGATTCGGTCACCTCAGTGGACACTGTGAGCACTTACTTGGGGCAGTATGCAGCACTCCATTAGTTTTCTCACTTAATTTTCCCAACATGCTCATTAAATAGGTATTACTAATGACATTATACAGAAGAAAATTCTAATACCAGGCATGTTTAAGAAATTGTATTAAAGGCACCCAGGACATAAATGACGGAGCCCAAACTTTCTAAACTCCAAGTTCACTGGCTAACATGCTGACAGCCTGTGTGCTAGGTAGACGCCTTTACAGAGAACCAATCTATAGTCCGATCCTGAATGCACTGTTAGGGACCACTGGCAGGAACAGGCCACAGGTAAATATTTTCTGCTGGGCCTGAACACCGTAGGATGAGAGGTTTGGGCACTCCTGACTTTTGGAAAGGTGTAAGCCAAGGCCTAACATCATAAAAGCGATGGCTTCTGTGATTATGTTCAGTGTATCTCAGTGAACTAAGAACCGGATGTTGGAGCCTTTCCGGACTGGGATGTCAAGTGTCCTTGCAGTCAGTTGTCTGCTCATACCTTGGGGCTGGGCATGCGCCCGTCACGGTGGGAGCTGGCGGTGGTGCACGTTCCCAGAAGCTTACTTGAAAAATCATTGGTGACATGCCTTAGGGAAGCTCCTCAACATCCTGGGCTATCAGGTTACTAGTGGACCAAGAGTAGAAGAATGGAGAAAGAGGAGGAAGGCAGTGGGACAGGTTGTCCCCTTGTTAATTCTGCACTTGTCTGTAAACATCTCCTTTGCCAGAATTGATCGCCCTTATGACATCAGAAATGTAATGTTATTTGAAGGCCTGAAGTCAAGTCTGGAGAGATTAATTAACATAGGAAAGAGTAAATGGCATGGCAAGTGTAGGAGATCATAAAATCCAGTTCAAACCATGTTGAAACGACCTGAGGGATTAAGATAAGAAAGAAGGGTTTGGCATCCAGGTGAAAAATCGTTTCAGTGAAGTGTCTCAGTCTAGGCGGCAATTTGGGGAGCAGAGTGGACCTAATAGGGGAGCACTGGGGTTTAGCTCTGAACCGAAGCTTTTCTGCTGCACAATGTAGCACATCTCCATTCCAAGGCTAGAATTGCCTCAAGGATGGGCAATCCTGACTTTATGAGTGAGGAGTGTTTGTAAACAAACAATTGCAGACATTCATGTTGAGTCATCCTGAAAAACGCGGAGTCGGACTTTGGGTGCTTCTTGGATGGGAACTGGACTCTGGGCTGAATTTGGGTAATTCCACACCCCTGTCAGAGGTGTTATAAGGGGGACTATAGCATCCCATCCTGCGACGTAGTGAAAATTTTCATTGAGCAGCAATAACGGAAATGGCGCCGTGCTGCACCCTTTCCATCCATCCTCTTACATGTGCTCGAATTCACAGCTCTGCACATCTCTCCTGAAGAGCCGTGAAAGCTGGTTTTCAGTATAATGGGCAGGGCTTGGCGGGGGGCGGGGGGGCTCACTCTTACACGAAGTAACCACAGTCGATGGGATGGGTAGGTGTGCTACTTCTGTTGCCTAGCGGGTAGCAGCAGCTGAAGAACACACCTCTTAGGGAGAAAGAGCTTTCTTGTCCGACAGACTCAGGATTCTGTGCACAGAGTTCAGCCTTTGGATGGGGAAGTCTAACAGAGTGAGAGGACGTGCCCAGAGGCCATGTCCTTCTCTTAGCTCGCAGACTGTGAGGACTCCTCCTCCGTTCATCTCCCAGGACTGCTGGCAAGTGGTGCTGTGACTTTTCTCATGTTCACCTTCGTGTGTGTGTGAGCAAACCACTAGTTCACCTGCACACTGGCAGATCATTCAGACTGAATCGTCAGTACCTGTCGAGTTGTTTATTATGGTATTCTATGTGTACAGCATGGTCAGTTTTGAAACTTGGAGTGGTTTTATATAGGTCATTTAGGAAAGTCTCTTAGAGAACTGAACTTTGTGATTATGATACTTTCTGTATACTTTTATGGCCTCAAATAAAAATTCTTAATTGAAATATTTAATATAACACATGTTACCAAAGCCTGTATTAATCTTTCTGTTTAGAGTTTAGTTTTGTTTTATGAATTTTATATTTTGGAAAATGTTTTGTTTGGCATCAGCATGAGAAGATGTGTAGGGGCCGTTTGGGATCTCTGACCTACTAAAGTTGTTTGCATTAAAAAAAAAAAAAGCTGCACGTCAGTGCTACAAATTATGGTACCATATTAGTTATGGATTTCATTTCTCCTTAGATGGTTCAGTGTTAAAGAATAACCTTATAACGTTAGGAAATAGCCTCCTAAGGTTATAAGATAGATAAAGTCATGTAATTTAATACTGAACCCAAGAAGGACTATTCTGCTGCCAGCTGCTTCTTAGCAGATAAAAGTGAGAGCTGAAGAGGTGACCCCAGAGCCAACTTACTCAGTTCAGGACCAGATTAGAGGTGACATAGCCTCAAATTTAACATTACCCTTGAGTGACCTAGGCTCTGTCATCATGCAAATATGAACTCTGGTGCCTGGCTCCCTGCTTTCTGATGAGGTTGGTGGCACCCATTCTAGCACTCTGCAGTTGATTTATTAAACTGAACAGTTGAGAGGGGGAGTGTCATGGATCCTAATCATCTTCAGGTGAAGAGGTGGGCTAGCCAGGCATTTGTGCTGTTAGAATATCTATGTAATGAATCAAAATGAAGTGCCAGGTCACTAGGTTCTCCAGTCACCTTCTTCACAATTGGCCAGGAGGAATCTTGGTCTTACTCATGCCCAAAGAGAGAGTGGCCAAGAATGAAAGCTGAACATACAAATGCGGCCTCGCTGACGCTGACCCACCTCGGTTTCCTACTTGGTTTCCTATGTTGATGACATGGACATGAAGTTGCATAGTACAGAAAAAGCCACACCACCCACCTGAAACCAGTCAGCTGGGAGTTAGTCTGGGCAGATCGTTCAGGGACCGAAATTCCGAAAAGAAACAATGCACCATACAGTCCTATTTTGGGAGTAAATGATGGGTTTTAGTATCTAAAGTTTTGAGCCCATGCCAAGAGTTTGAGTGTCACAAGGAATCACAGAGGGAAACACAAGGAAAACACGAACTTTGAAAAGTGGGAAACAAATTTTAATTCAAAAGCTAGAGAATTCCAAGTGTGAAGATGTGATAATCAGTGAAGATAATACATTCTCTTTTTAATATAAAGTGGCATGTAATCTACACTAATAAAAAGTTTCCTCACACCTTACTCAATAAATATTGAACAAGACATTTAAGGAATATATTTATTTGAAGACTTACCAAATTATTCGTCGACCAGAGGGCCCTCGCATCTCCCCCAGCGTGACTGGTCCTAGCTAGGATACCTGGTCTTTCCCCTGCACAAATCTCCAGGCCTCTCACGTCACTGTGCTGCTGAGAATCTCGAGTAGCTGAACAGACCTGTGGAAGGAGGTCTGCACTCCTTGGCTTCACGTTCCTGTTCTTGCTGGTCTGACTTCAATCTGCATCCTCAGCCCTAGTCCTTACTCCTCTCCCAGGACCCCTCTGCACAGTCCCATGAGCCGCACCCCATTTCTGACACTCCCCAAAGCCTTCCGATTCCTGTCCTTTAGCCCCACTCTCCTTTGTCCTTCCCATTCTGCTTTATGTGAATGCTACTCTTTCCCCAAGTGCGCATCTGGCACAGTTTGTTTCCGGATTGCTGTAACTCATAGTTACTGTCATCTCACCGTGTAGCTATCTCTGATCATCAACACCCATCCTTTGGCAATGCACTGCATGCTGCCTTGTTTTGCTAGTTCTTTTTTCATGTGGCTAAAAGTTCCTCCTCCAATTGAATTGCAAATTACTTGAAGATCAGAAACATACTGTGTGTGTGTGTGTGTATATACATTTTTTTTTTAAATCTCTACAACATCTATAAGAGCATCATGCAAATAGTAGGTATTCAGAATATAATTTCATCTAGAATCGTTTCAGGAGTTTAAATAAAAGTTGCTGAATCATTTTCCCCAAAACTGTCATCTGATTGTAAATTTTAATCTGAGATTCTGAGAGAACCTACTTGTTTCAGGCCAGCATCTTTTGACTTAGTTGTAAATGTTAACAGACAGAACGCCCATGATGAGTTGACAGAAACATGTCCTAAATTAATGTGGGTGACCTAGCTAAGTTCCTTTGCTGTATCTTGTACAAGTTTTGTTGTTGCATCAAGAAAAGCAAATCGTCGCTGAAATGAGTAATATGGAGTCTCACTGGTTAGTCAGGCTTCCTATTCCGGAAGCAGAGACTTCCACCCAGGGCTCACTTACATCCACACTCTGCAAAGGAAGTTCTGGGCACGGTGGTGTCTGTAGTGTCTGTTCAGCGTGCGTGTCCCACACAACCACACGGTCCTTAGAAAACCACCTATATCCGTTCTCATGCACCATGTCTTGCAGACGTGTTAATCACTACTGACGGCTCCATTTTTTTTTTAAGGCCTCTGAGCTCTTTTGTGGCAACACGAGATGTCGTGGGTAGTAAGTCAAGTGATTGCCACTTTAAAGGGACTTGTCCCCAATGTAGCTTTTACATACTATCAAAAAGAGTTGTTCGGTTACCTCTCCATGTCCTACTTTAGATGTGGAATTCTCTGAAGGCAAGCACTGTTTCTTATTTATTTTTTCTTCATCTCCAGCCCAGGACCTGCAAGTGTGGGGGTTTTCAATGAATGTTTACTGGATGAATGTGTAAAGAAAGAATAAAGGAACAAGGAAATGTTTATGGGAGGTGGATGTAATTCATTATAGTCCCACAACCAAGGAATAAATGGAAAATGTTTGCTAAGCCCCCATGTAAGTAAGTCATGAGCTTCAAGAATGCACAGAAACATGATAGAACCGTTTCTTTAAGGCTCACCTTTTACCCCATTTAGAATGAAGCCATGGGGAAAGAGGAAGCCGGAGGAAAAGAATCATCTGTCCCCTCCCAATTCCTTTGCTGAGTGCACACCTGGTGTGAAGGTCTTAAATGGCTGAATGCCTGTTTCCTCACCTGATGCATTCTTACAGAAAGTGCACCCAGGTGGTGTGCCTAGCCTCCTTAATGGTTAAGAAAATAGAAAAAAGTTACATCAGTATTTGAATATGTATCTATTCTTAGAAAACATCGAGCAAAAGTAGATGGGCATTCTCACAGCAGTAAATGAAACTGAACGGGAGCTGCAGGCGCTAAAGCTCTTGGGTAACGTTTGCAGGCTGTCTCTCTGCACAGTCCTGAGGCCTGGGGAGCCACACGATCACTATTCCCACTGCACGCGAGGCTGTGTAAGACTTCTTGATTAAGCTTAGAATGGGAGGGGCAAAGGATGTGAGTAATACATTAGCTAATTTTTAATTTAGCTATGTGCCTTAGGTAGGTACAGCAGAAAAGACTTTGGAATGGGTTTGTTTGTTTAATACTAAATTTGTCCCTGCTTAGCTGTGTTTACATTTTTAAACTCTACGGCCCTTATTCCTTTCATTTGTTAAATGAGGTCACTTAGGCTGCTTTCAGTTTCCTCGTTTTCTGATTCTTTAGCTAATTATCTAACAGAGGAAGCATCTCAGACAGAAAAGAAACCAGTAGGCAGTGAGGGAGGACAGGAAGTAGAACTTAAAGGAAGCAAACAGACGTTGCTGGAGTCCCCACTTCCTAGCTGTTTTTCTGCGTGGTCCATTTACATCTTCACTGATGTATGGCAAAGTAGTTTCATTATCCCCAGTTTGTAAGTGAAAAACAAGGACTTGGAGTTCAAGGCAGAATGTGTGCCCTGGTGTCTTGGATCCTGAACTTGGGGTGCTTCCAACCAGTCCTGTTGGTTTGGGAACCTCTCCTTCCATAGAAAACTGGATTGGTGATATAATAACTTAGTATCAGCCCTGACTTACAGGGTTAGATTTAGAGTGGTGTGAAATTTTAAATGATGTAACACAGGTGAAGTACCTTTATTACCAGAAAATGGCGTGTCCTTGTCGACACGATGTCCAGGTTCTTGGTATCTTGAGCAAAGAATTGAACGAGACACACACAAAAGTAAAGTGGTGAAACAAAAAGATAGTTTATTGAGGGGAAAGTACACTCCAGAGAGGTAGGAGCTGGCTCAAGCAAAGAAAGTGGCTCAGGAGCCCCGATGAAGGAGGCTTTGGGACTTTTATTCTAAGTCTTCAGGGGAGACACCTCTGGGAGTGGGGTCTCTTGATTGACAAGTTTGATTGACAAGGGGTCTGCTCTCTGACTGCGCATGCCCTTTCCCAGAGTTCAGTCTGTTATGATATTAATGAACTTCTGGGAATATATATGACATTACAATGATGGTATAATGAGGTTCACGTAACTCTCACTGTGCAGGCAGTAGGAGCTGGCTCAAACTGGTGGGCTTCTTGGGCCCTCTGACATCCCTGTCTTTGGAACTTCCTCCTAGCCTGGGGCAGGGATTACTTGTGAAAGGGTGGTATCTGGGCAAAACAATTCCAGCAGGTGGAGTCTCTTGGGGGAGGGGGGGTCGAGATTTCCCTATTCTATCTACCTTCCTTACATTCTCTTGGGAGACATGATCCCCACAAATCTCCATGGGAAGCTGAGGGGCTGAAGGTCTCATCTTCTGTACCTGCTTCCTGCTGAGGATGGTTGTTGTCCCTACCTATTGGGGACCCACGGAGCTCTCACCCTGTCTAATCTAAAGGGGAAGGGGTCTCGAGATCATGTTGACTCCTTTGGATGAGATGGGCTGGAAGACTTGTTGGGGCACCGCTAGTATCCTGATGGTTTCTAGATTAGGAGAAAATAATTCAGTTAGTACTTTAATTTTAAAGGCATTGATCAGAGAAATAGGTTTTAAAGCCCTGTCACTAGGTGGTTTCAGGATAGAAAGTCTGTTGCTCGGGGTGAAGAGCCAGAGAAAATTGATAAGGAGAGCGATTAAGAAAAGGTGAAACTAAGAGCTAAAGAACAAAGAAAAGGAGTCTTTAGTGAAGTGGGGGGATGGCTGCTCTATTTGGCCCACATCATCTTGGCATGGAACCAAGTATGTAATTCCTTCTGACTGCCTTAAAAAAATTTATATATTTGACTAGGTGACTTCACGACCTTAAATATTTACGATTGAAAGAGTTAATAACAATAAAATCTGAGTTTTTCCTTTACAGAAGCAAATATCTATGTATCTGTATTTGTATGTATCTGTAAGTATCTGTCTATGTACCTATCTATCTATAGATGTATACCCCTTTGAGTTATAAGAGTTGAGCTGGGAGCATATGCCATTTCAGTCAAGTAACACACTTGCTTTTTCACAGTCACTGTCGGGAATGGACCAAGCTCTTATGTATATCCGTAAGAGTCACCATAACAAAGAGAATCTAGTGTAAACCTTGGCTTAGTGGTTACTAAATGTATTTATGAAAGGCACTATAACAAATCTCTCTGGTCTCCAAGGTGCTAACACAGCCTGAAACTCTTTTGTTCTTGGAAACCAGTAACGTCTTTGGGAATCTTGAGAAGGGGAAAAAAAAATCGATGTAAGATGATCAGTCCAAGTGCTTGCTTGCTAAATAGAATGAACTCAAGTACTACCGGCCCCTGTCCTGCCAGTTAGCCCATTTTTGGACTTACCAAACACGGTTTGTTTTGCACTGGTAAGCACGCAAAGTCAATTATTAGTGATTAAGAGAAACATTCAGAAGCAGAAACAAAGTTTCCTGTTTCATGATAATGAATTAGCATGAACTGATGGCAGGTTTTGGGATGAAATTGGAAGGGAAGGACCAGTAGAGAAGAAAAGTGTTTTAATAGGTTTGATGTTGAGTGTGTGATCTACTTACATGCTAAGAAGGGCCTGAACCAGGCTGAAAAGCAAGCGACCTGACTGCCCGTGGACACCAGGAAAACAGTGGGGTGATGATTTGGTCTGCCATGCAAGAAGCCTTCTTAAGATTTAGAAGGAATAAACATCAAGAAAATGTTTTTTTTTTCCTATAACTTTAAATAATTTAAAATTAGCATCAAATTCGGTACTTTACCTGTGAGTCTAAACTTGGATGTCTAAGGAGAAATGCATGTGGTTTTATTTTTGTATTTAATTTAGCTGAAAACTAAAATCTAGCTGTTTCTCTTTTTTTTAATCCATTGATGCTCCATAAAAAATACACCCCCCCCATCTCACTCCTGCCCTTCACCCCCACCCCAATACACGTATAGAAACAGACCTCTTTCTTTGGGAAATATGTGTGTTAACTGAACTAAAATTCTGAAATCTTTTACTATGCAAACGAGAGTATTTCTCACACGGTATGAAAATCACAAGGCTTTTGAACTAATTTTTTACTCTTCTAATTTCTGTAATTCTCACTTTGCAAGCCTGATGTAGGCACAAAGTGGAAAACTTAGAAGTTTAAAGTGAACAGCGCCCATAGAGATAAAAGATGGTAGGACTTCAATACTCGTTCGGCATCTTCCTGCACACGCACTTGTGTGTAGGTGCCTGACTGTTGTCACCTCTGTCATTCACGGTTCTCTCTGAGTTAGAGAGACGAAGGGCAGATGTCTCAAGTTCAGTTAAGAAAGCTCATCCTGACCCAAGACAGCAGCACCCTGCTGAATTCTTTGCAGAGGGGCTGCTCTTCAAGTGGCTCTTGGCCGGGCAGCCATAAGAAGTAGAAGTGTTCCCTCTGTCTCCATTCTCGTCACTCACAGCATCTCCAAGCTGAGAAAGTACGAGAGCGGGATATGGAAAATTAATGTCTTTGCTTTGGAAAAGACAAGACTTTACGTCAGGTGCGAGGTTACGACAGGTAATATGGAGTATTGCCCAAGGCCTGACTTGCTCGAGGGGTTGTTCAGTGCTGTCCTGGTAGCTCAGGGCCTCTGAGGCGAATGGGGCCTCCTCTGGGCACCGCCATGGTTCTTCTGTAGCTTCTGAAATGAGGAAACGCCAATGTGGGAGGTGGTTTCTCTTCCTTCTCCCCACGGGTGGTTCTCGTGGGGGAGCTCTGGCAATCTGGCCTGAGAGAGACCTGAGTCAGACCCTTCCCCAAGTGAGTATGTGTAGGGGCTATTGGCTGTGTCAGTTGTGGGGTTCAGGAAAGGGGTGTGGAAATATAAACTAGTGACAAATTAGCGATGGAAAAGGAGAATGCAGATTTGTTAAGTTCTTTGTGTCAAACAGTGCTGTTACCCTAGTGTCCGACTTGCAGGTGAGGACGGCGGCCCAGAGGGGTTGGGGAACTGGTCTGAGATTTCACAGCTGGAACAGGCAGAACCTGCTGTTGAACCCCTATGGCATCTGCTGAAGCCCAGGCTCTCTCTGCTTCATTGCTCTGAGAAGCAGGGTGCAGAAAGAGCTGGAAGGCGAGGCCGTTAGCAGCGATCGTCGGCCATCTCTCCTGGGCACACGTCAGGCGAGCGAACAAACCACGCGTTTGTGCCATTTCTCTTCGCGTGGGAGCGCGCTTGGAAAGCGGCGACGAACACAGGCCTTCCCGGTCAGGCTGCTCTGTCTTTGCTTTGTGGAGGCCTTCTTAGAGTAAGGCGTATTTGCGGTGGGGGACGGTTCAGAAGGTTCTGTAATAGAGAACTGTGCTTCCTAGGGGCGTGAGGTGACTTCCAGTTTAGAAAAATGTCTGGGGTAAGTACACGCACGCACACACGCATCGTGTGATGATATTCTATATATATTATTGTGTAGCCTTTGGGTTTCAAAAAGTCTTAATCAGAAACTCTGGTTTTAAGTCTAGGATTCCATTCGGGGTGATAACTAAATAGCTAAATTGATTTTGAGGATAGTTTCGGAGCAGTTCTTCTCAAACTTCACCTGTAGGGTTGTTAAAACACGAGTGCTTGGGCCCCCAGTAAGATTTTAGTCCAGGAGGTCTGGAGTGGCGTCTGAGAGTCACATGGCCAACAGACCCTCACCTGAGCTGATGCTCCGGCCCAGGGACCACAGGAGGGGCAGGCCTAGTGGGAACACTGAGCAGAACAGTGGAAAAATAGGGACAAATTCTGAACATTTTCTTTTTGGTATTTAGGCTTTATCAGCTACAGGCACGAGACTAGACTTTGTTCTTTTTCTTTCATGATTTCTTGATTCCATTTAATTCAGGCAACATTTCTGAGTATCTTCTCTGTTGTAAACATGGTACCTACCGTGTATTGTGGATGGAATTTAATCTTACTGACTTTCAAGAAATAGGTGCTAAAGGCTCTCACATTGTTCTAAGCAGGAGTTCAAAAACAAATAAACAAATAAATCTTAATCATAGTGTTGTAGAGAAAGAAGAGAAATTAGAGATAATCTAATACTACTTCATTTACAGATGAAGAAATTCCCCGGATAAATAACTTCCTCAAATTCACACAACTAATCCAATTGTGGACATGGCCTAGATTCTAATATTTTTGTAAACAACTCAGAACAAAATTCTGTGCTGAATTTTGAAAAAAAATTTTTTTTCTCAGAAATGGTGCTGACATTTTCTTTTCAATTCTTACTTTTGCCAGTTCTTATCATTTCATTCTGAATTTTCACATTTACTTCTGGCTGTTCTAACTATTAGATCTCTAACTCATCTTCACCCAGTGGACAGAATAATCTAGAATTACCTGTTTCCTCCCATGTTCCCTGTAGATCCTCATTCCCTCCTGAATATAATTGCAGCTTTTCTACCCAGTTCTCAAGGATGTCTGAAATCGAGTCCCACTTTCCGATCTCCATTATTTTTCTTACTTTCTGAAATGTAAACTTTCAGCTCTAGACCCACACAACAAACCACGTGCACTCCTAACCCTCACTCACGTGGCTCACCGATCCACAGTGTCTTGTCGAGCCCTCCATCACACACGGAATCAGAATAGAGCATTGGCTCAGGGCTCAGCTCTAATAAAAAACAGATCATTACGATATCCCAGCTACGGCACTTGGACAACTTAACCTTTCCAAACTTTCTTTGGTTTCCTCATGTAGGAAATGGGGCGATGGCAGCCATCTATTCATAGATTTGTGATGGAGATTAAATGAGATAATGCATGCAAGAGAATTTTGGTGAGTACGTGGCGCATACTGAACACATTGAATGTCAGTAGTTACTACTTCTGTTCAAACACTTAGTCATTCACACTTATCTTACCTTGTCTAATGGGCTCTTTCCCAAATCCCCCTTAAATTTTTACCTTCATTAGTAACATTTCTCTCCTAATGATTTGTTTTTGATAGAGTGAGAGAAAAAGGTGATAGGAAAAGATTACTAAAATTTGTAAAACCAATAATGACACTTTTTAAATAAGAATGTTTAGTGTTTATCTAATTAAATAAGAATATGTATTAAACTCTACATATGCATATTGCATACAAGGGCTGTCCAGAAAAACAACCAGCCATAAATGCCTCTATTTTTCATATTACGTGGCTGGATGCTTTCTGGACAGCCCTCGTATGTATACATATACATTTATAAATACATATGTATACATTAAAAAAGGGGGGGTTCCCTGGTGATGTAGTGGGTAGGCTTCAGCGCTCTCAACACTGCGGCCTGGGTTTGATTTCCAGCCAGGGAACCACCAAAAAAAAATTAAGAATAATAATAATAAAAATAAATAAATAAATTTTAAAAAAGGAAAATTTTACTTCATTTTATTTAACATTAATAAACTCATTAAAAAAAATCAAAAGGCATAGAAATATTTAAAGTAGAAAGTGAGTATTTCTCAAATCGTACTTTTTATAGATGATCACCATGAACTTTTTGGCATATATAGTTCCATATTTTTAAATTATCTACATACAGAAATATCTAGATTTTTAAAAACAAAATAGATATCACATTAACAATTGTGCAACATAATGAATATACTTTAGTTGACATACATGAATAGATAATGTTCCATTGTGCATTTTTCTAACCAATTATTTTCCCCTAAAAGCACTCTTAAGTATGAGGATGTTGAGCATAATTTAAAATAGAATTTGAATGTGTATTTAAAAAAAATAATGATGCTGTTTAGAGCCTAGTACGTTTTCACATGTTGACAGGAGGATGGCAGATCTGGGAAGGACCCTCTGGATAGAGGTCAGCATCCAGTGTATTTCTCAGGGAGTGCTCCTGGGGGGCGGGGAGGAGTGGAGTGACCAGGGAGCAGCTGACCCGAGATGCCCCCTCAGCAACGGCTTCAGCTCACCCCACGAGAGCTTTGACGCCCAGGCCTTCTGCGTGGTCCCAAGTTGAGGCAACAGGTTTTATACTCTACAGTTATCCTAGAATAACAGCATGAAATGAACTATACACAGAAAAAGCAGACTAGAGCATGCACAATCCTTTCCCCTTTTAAAAATCATTTTTTAGAACCTTCTAGTGACTATAAAAAGGTGACCAATGAGTGTGTGCTATTTATGTGTGTGTGTAATTACTAACTAACGATGTTATAATTGTATACAATTGATGTCAGGCCTTTCCAGTCATTCTTATTGATGCTCAAACTGTTCCTCAGTTGGCCATTGGGAGCTGCTCTACTCGTTTCCTCTGTCTCTTGGCCGTGACCTCTGTCATTGTTGATACCCCTTGTTTGTCAGCCAGGACGTCCCAGATTACTGCAACATATTTTCCACTCAGACCTGGAGTCAGTTAGTTTCCAAAGGAGGGAAGTAATGTCCAGAGACCACATCAGAGCCCAGAGGTGATCCCTGCTCTGGGACTCATCAGTGGCCGGTATTTAGTCGTACATCAGATGTACTTTGAAAATAAACAAATGTAGGTGTCTTAGTTCAGGTGGCTATAACAACACTGTGTGGCTGAAACAACAGCACTGATTTCTCACAATTCTGGAGGCTGTGAAGCCTGAGATCAAGGTTGCCAGCAGATTCCACAGCTGGTGACGGCCCACTTTCTGGCTTGTCAACAGCCACCATCCGGTTGTGTTCTCACATGAAGAGACAGATACCATTTCTCTCCCATCTCTTCTTATGAGGGTTCCACTCTCATGACCCAGTTACCTCCCAAAGGCTCCGCCTCCAGATACCATCACACTTGGGCCTGGGGCATCCCTCGGCAGGTGAATTTCTTGGAGGAAATAGGCATTCAGTCCATAACAATGAGCATATGTGCTCTTTAGGAAAAGAAAAGATAATATATCAATGATATTTCAAATGTGCAGTTATGATGTATCACTCATAACTTACTTGGTTTTGCACTTTTCTTCCCATACTATATTGAAAATCTTGTTGACAGGTACATAATTACTTATTTGATTCAGCCTATACCATATACACATAATAATTTCAAAATAATAGTACCTATGTTATTAACAGTAAGGCTATTATGATTTAATTTTTTTGCAGTGACTTTAATCCTTAGGATGTATCTCACTAGTGATGGACAATATAAATACTACATTTAAAAGTCGCCTGAAGAAATTCTCCTTTGTGTGTTTATGTCAACAATTGGTTATGCAATTGGATTCTTTTTCTTAAAATTTTTATTTTTAAGGACCACTTAGCTTTTTTATTTCTGAAATAATTCTATTTTTGATAACCCAAGGCATTTACAAGTTACCAAAGTGAATATAGACACAGACTTCCAGTTTCCATTTTTAGCTCTTTCCTCATAGTAACCATTTTCAGATAAATTTTGGGTTACGTTTCCATTGTTTCTAAACATAAGTAAATTTGTATTTGTATTCCCTATTTGAACACTTTTATTTAAATTTGAAAATCAGAAGGATTTTCAAACGTAGTCACTTAGTTTTATGGCCTGGTCCTACAGGTAACAACTGTATCAGATAGAAGATTGTTTCATTTTGACTCAAAGAATAGGATACCTTCTAATCAGACAGAGCAAGTATCATAAATCTTCAAGGAAACGTGAAATATTACAATGAAAATAGAATATCAACTCATATTCATACAGTGCCTCCCAGTTTATAAAACAATGCCATCATAAATGTATTATTTTGGTTTTCCCAGAAGCCTGTGACTTTATCTCCACTTTACAAATGGGAAATTGGGGTGTGGGGGCAAAAATGCTTTGCCCAGGGTCTGGAGTGCAATAGCCAATGACTGACAGGTAAGAAAGGAATTTGGGCTGTTTGCCTTCACTCTGCCTTGCAGGGACACTGCCTCTCAGGTCACTCGCAAAGACAAATGCAACTCCTGTGTTTTCATCCACGTCTTCTGTAGCTTCATTATTCCACGTAAGTTCAAGAAGTAGGAAATCCTTCATTCCCATTTTGAAGATTACCAATACAGAAAACATTAAGTAAAGTCTCTGGAAATGTCTGTAGTTTTGAAATCTGTTTAATGTGTATCTCAATGTGCCCTGGTTTTGTAAGAACCACCCCCTCCGCAGCTAGTCTGAAAAGGTGCCAAGCAGTAAAGACTTGCTATTGTTAGAAGTGTGATGGGTCCACTTCATGAGAGCTGCAATCAGCAGTTATTATTTTTTTAAAACTCAGCAGTTATTATTTTTTTAAAACATAAACCATGTTTGAGAACTACGAGGGCTTTCCAGAAAGTATCCAGCCATGTAATATGAAAAATAGAGCCATTTATGGCTCGATTTTTTTTCCGGATAGCCCTCGTATGCTCAGTTTAGATGGACATTTATGGTATGTTAGAAGCCAAATGTTGAAGATCATTTGTGTCATAATTTGAATCAGTCCTTTAGCAACTTAACAATCAGGCCCTAATTGAAAAAAAAAAAGAAATAGGTTGATTACTTTTTTCTCATAGAAAAATCTACCCATATTTAGTTAATGGATCAAAGGACTGTGCAGCAGCTAGCCCTGCTTCCGTATGTTCTTAGCAACAAGAAACTACAACAGAGGGAGTTCCCTGATGGTGTAGCGGTTTAAAGCTTCGGCGCTGGTGCTGTCAGCGCTGCGGCCTGGGTTCGATTCCCAGTCGGGGAGCTACGCACATACCAATAAAGCAAAAACAAAAAACAAAACAAAAAAAAAACTACGACAGAGCAAGGCCTGAGCGAGGGGCCTCCTGCATCTTCCCGTCTGTGGTGCGGTGCTGGGGCGGGGGGTTAATGAGCCCGAGATGTAGGGAGGAGGCATTCACCAGGGGAAACGTGCTCTCCGCTGAAACAGCTCAGTATAAATGCAAACAGTGCAGTGTGTGGGGCCTTGAGTTTTCTGGACATTTATGTACAGAGTGAACAAAAATGAATACAATTACTGAGGATAATTTATGATAGTCTTTATTTTCTCAATTTTTTTGGTTATTTTTATTATGATTATGTCATGACAACTCACCTATGTTTTAAGAAAATAGGGAATACCATTTTGAAGAATTAGGGAGCACTTTTTAAATTGAATTTTTTCCACCGTTCTTAATTTCTGAAGAGTTTCCTTGAGAATTTAACCTTTAAAAAAGATACCATTACATATAGAGATAAAGGAAAATCTCTGGGGAGTTGTATGCATTGCCCCTCCCCCACCCCTGAGGTAAATTGAACACACTTTCTCAGATGAATCCTTAAGGGCAGTGGGGCAGTTACTAGCAGGATGGACTGTTTCCTAAGGCAGGTTTAGTTCCCTCACTGGTCCAGGATCACAGGACTGCTGTGCATCAAGCGCTCTGGGTCTGATAGGCTCTGTGGGAAACGAAAGCCTCGTGTCCATGGTGGCTGCTGCAGTGGGTGGGGTGGCCATCTAGCAGGATGCCCGGGTGCATGAGGTTAGTATTGATCTGCTGAGATTAGTATTAATGTAAGTGGAGCTGTAAAGTGATACATTATGGTGAAGCACGGAGTAGATTTTAGGAAACTTGGGGGCTTGTTGAAGAGAGAGATGTTTTTTTAAGAAACCTGGAGGGGTATGGTGTGGAAAACCCTGGTTGGAAGTGGTGCCATTTGAGTTTGCAGACAAGTGAAAACCTTGGGTATCTGGAGAAGTGTTACCGGAAAATGGGGTGCCCTCGTCGGCGCGAAGTAGATGTCCAGGTTCTCGTTATCTCGAGCAAAGAATTGAACGAGACACACACCAAAGTACAGAGGTGAAACAAAGAGATAGTTTATTGAAGAGAATGTACTCTCCAAAGAGGTAGAAGCGGGCTCGAGCAAGGAGAGTGGCTCAAGAGCCCTGATCAACGAGATTTTTGTACTTTTATCCCCTTCTAAGTCTTTAGGGGAGACACCTCTCGGTGTGGGGTCTTTTGATTGACAAGTTTGATTGACAAGGGGCCTATTACATAATGCCTTCTGACTGCGCATGCCCTTTCCCAGAGTTCAGTCTGTTGTGATGATGTTAATGAGCTTCCGGGCGTATGCATGTTATTACAGTGAGGGTATGATGAGGCCCAGGTGAGATGAAGGTCGTTGTGACTCTCACTGCGCAGGCGTAAGGAACTGGCTCACACCTGTGGGCTTCTTGTGTCCTCTAACTTCCCTGTGTTTGCCTGGAACCCCCTCCTGTGGCTGCCCAGCCTGGGGTGGGGATTGCTAGTGAGAGGGTGGTATCAGGGTGGTGTCTGCTCCAGCAGGGCGAGTCCCATGGGAGGGGTCCCGAGATCCCCCCATTCTATCTGCCTTCCTCACATTCCCTTGGGAGACATGATC
>PVJL010001576.1:198420-252244 GCA_004026885.1 Lyroderma lyra | reverse complement strand
GGAGGGGGAGAGTGGGGGAGGGGAGAGTGGGGAGGGGGAGAGAGGGAGGGGGAGAGAGAGGGAGGGGGAGAGTGGGGGAGGGGAGGAGATGGATGAAGATGTTCTGCTGCTGGCTTCGAAGATGGAGGAAGGTGCCATGAGCCAAAGTATCACAAGCCCCCTGACGCCTGGATTTTAGCCCTTTTAAACCCATTTTGGATGTTTGAGATCCAGGACTATAAGATTAGTTTGTGCTGTTTTAAGCCACCAAGTTTGTTATCATTGTTACAACATCAATAGAAACGGATACAACTGGGAAGTGACCTTGAAGGCTAAACGCTGCAACGACGCGTCGTTTCCGAGGATGGGCACAGCGGTTACAGCCGCCTCTCCCCAAGGAAGAAAGAGCTGTTAGAAAACACCTCCCAAAATTCTTGGACTAAAAACCCTAACTTCATGTTTATTCATTAATTTCAATGACTTTTAGGTACTAAGGGACTTTAGAAAAAATTACTGTCGAACTCCTTCATATCACAGACAAGGAAATTGAGGTCGGAAGAGGTGAGGTGATTTGACACCACATCAGTGAAAGAGAGCTAAAATGCCCTAATATTTCCAAATGCCACAAAACGTGGAGGAGAACGAGGAAGTGCAGCTCCTCCATTTATTCTCCCACGGCCCATAGGTAGAAAATCTTAAAACTAAGTATAGGGTACATGTTAAGGTCAGCCCACCCCACCACGTGCGTGGCAAAAGCATATGTTAGCAATGGAGAATGTTCAGTGCAGAGGCAAATCATCAAGAGAAGATGCAGGTAGAGTCAGATTTTAAAGGAAATGAGAGACATTTATTTCCTAATTTTCTAGTTTCCTCTAAATTTCTCTGGAGTAACTTTTAAAAAAGTGCATTAATAAAAGGTAAGAGCACAAAGATGGGGTCCTTTACATGCTAATAGCTAACCAAAGACTAATAAAGATTCAGTGATCGTGCTGATTAGATTATACCGGATTGTTTTCCACTCTGCAGGCAGCAGCCATACCCAGCTTCTAATACAATTTATGCAATTAAATGTAGCTGTGGAAATCGTATTTCCATCTATCACACAATGTCTGTTTGTTGTGCTGGGACAGAAAGGGTAATGTATTGCAAGTTCCAAGTATCAAGATAACCATGTGAGGCCTTTTCTATAAGCTAAACCTTTGCTATTGACAATACACACAAAGGACAAGAGAACAAAAATCTCTGTATGAAGTTAATATAGTAAAATCCAAGACAGTCTGAATTACAAGCTTTTGGAATGACCAGACCTTAACATGAACTTGCTTGGGAACTCTCTAGTTAGCATACTATGATACTTTTATTTCCACCATTAAATCCTGACAATTAGGCAACATGGAAAAAAAATATGTTATGCCAAATAGGGCTGTAAACCCCTAAAAATACTAAAAGTCTGTGATCATTTGGATCCTTTCTAAGTACACTGAAATATCTTGAAATTAATATTTCTTAATATAAGTGGATAGCTCCCATCTAGGGTGTTCTCATTTAATTGAAATGCATAAGAATGAGTCAACACAACATGACAACCTTATTAGTAATTAAATTTGGGATTTAGGTTAAATCCTCTTGAGTCATAAAAGCTTTGGACAAATCTCAGCAATAATGCAAACAGAAATATTCACATATTATGAAATGCTAGTTTTTGGACACTACCAACAAATAATACAAGTAAAATACTTAGGCTGTTAAAATAAAAGCATTTATCCAAATGGACATCTACTTTGAAATGAGTTAGTTCTGCAATTTCTCATCCTAAAACGTCATTTCTGTCATCTAATATAATTTAAAATCTTTCGCCAGCCAGAAAGACGGGGAATAAATTCACATCCTTATTATTTCTTAGCTATTTCTTGATTATATAATTTCTAATGTAGCTCTACAGACTAACTTAAACATTTTGTGGATATTTACAGTAAGTAGAGAATGAAAAAGAAGGGACATACCATTTAGTTAGAACTGATACTCTGGGAGCATTCTAAAAATCTGAAATTAGCGTGTAATGCTTTTCATGGTTGTACCCAGGCCTTGATCCCCAAGCCATGCACTGGGGTGGGCATGGCTTACCCCAGTGAAGGTTTAGCCTCGTATTGTGGTATCCATGGTAAAGGGGTCATCTAGGGAAAACAAACTATCCTGAAGGGACCTTGAATAAGATTGTTCAGCCAACATTTTTAAGGGTTCCCCAGTACAATAGATAATCTCACAGAGTGAGACGGGGGAATGCTGATCACCCATGTTTTAAGTAGAAAAAAACAGAAATGCATAATTTTCTGTTCATCTTTTTTTAAACCCTTAACCTAATATAAATAATTGCAAATCAGTTCAATTCCCTCCCCCTTCCTTTATTTTAATAACTTTTTTCTTAACTGGTGTATTATAAACAATTGTAACAGAATATTGCAAGCCTACAGTTTATACAGGTTTGTTTCTTCCTGAAACAGACTGATAGTCCAAGTGCTGCTGTCTAGGCTTGGTTAGGTGGCTTCGGAGTGTCAGTCACCCAGGATCCTCCTACACATGGTTTATTACCGTACTGCTGCCTACAGCCACTGCACCCTCAACGTGGCTCCAAATTGCTCTTCACCTATCTGTATTCCTAATCATTAAGAAAATAAGTTAGGAGTCACAAACATCATTTCTCTTAATATTTCAGTAGTCACAGGGCCACATATAAATATACTGTGAGCTGGGAAATACTGTCTATATTCTGGTTGTCTTATACCCAGGTAAGTATACGGGGTGTGGTTACTTTACAGAAGAGAAAACATAGCTATTGGGGAAAAAAATAGCAAGTTTTGGCTATATTATCCTAGTCAAATTTTGAGTAAATCAAAATAATTCAAAATTATTTTTAATATATTTTTACATCATTTAATCAAAGTTTTGGCTCCTGTTCTCATTCTGGAAGTTGTTACTTCAGGCAGTGTCTCAGGCGCTAATCCTGGTTCCTCCCATCAACATGTATTTGACCTTTGCCCTTGTTGTCTGCTAGCCAATCAGTGTTTTCTTTTCTTAAATCAAGATAGCATCATTTTAGATTTTTGAGAAATGGATGCAAAGTATAAAATAAACATATAGGATTCCATACTTTTATAAATAAATGATTGAATAAATAAACGGAAACAATGGACAAATGAAATATGCCATGTAGAAAGATTCCAAATAATTTATGTAGATATTTTATCCTCAATGAGGTGGAGCATAACTCCACCTTTTAAATATGGGCTATGCATTGTGACTTCCTCCCAAAGAGTAGAGTATTGAAAGGAGAGAGAGAAAAGAATAGCATTGCAATGGAGAGACCAGACAAATACTATCTCAGCCCAGTGAACAACAGTAATAAGTCAAGTTGATACAGTGTATCCTTGATATGATGTAATGAGAAAGGGCCTTTTATCTCTGTACTCTTCCTCCGAAAGACTCATGGCCCCAGACTAATCATGAGAAAAACACCAAACAATTCCCACTTACAGGAAATTCTGCAAAATACCCAACCAGTACTCTTTAAAAGTCTCAATATTATCAAAATAAGGAAAGTCTGTGAAATTACAGTACAGAGGAGTCTGGGGAAACATCACAACTGTCTTAATCTGTTCAGGCTGCTGTAACAAAATACCACAGACTGGGTAGTTTACAAACAACAGAAATTTATTTCTCACAATTCTGAATGCTGAAGGTTCATGATAAGGGTCCCAGCATGGTTGAATGAGAACCCTTTGCTGGGTCTCAGACTTCTTATAGCCTCATAGTGAATACTAATGTATCAATATTGTTTCATTATTTGTGACAAATTACAACAATGTAATTGTACATTATATGTCATTTAAGATACTAATAATTGGGAAATTAGGTGGCAAGATATGGGAATTCTATTACTATCTTTGGATTTTTTCTGCAAAACTAAAACTATTCCAAAATAAAAAGTTTATTTTTAAAATGGGAGGTTCCAAAAAAAGATGCCTTATGGGAAGCCTATAATTTCCTTGCTTTGAAGGGTGGACTAGGCATTGGTGTCAGTACATAGCTTCCCAAGGGGAGTACTTCAAAGGTGACTGTAGTGGTATTCAGCAATGAGGTATGTCACACTTTTTCTAGGATGAGTTCATGAAATTAATGGTCCAAACTCATATTTAAATATACTTTTTACTTGCATCTAAGTATTTTTAGTTCTCAATTATTTTAAAGTTTTTTGTTTTGTTTTGATTTTTTCACTTTCAAAAAAGAAATAGTTCTCTGGTTTCAGAAAAACAAAGTATATTCATCTAAGAACCAATTATCTTAGGAAGTTTTAAGTGTATAAAAGAAAGAATGTGTGCTCAAAGCACTTTATCAACAATTATTATGTCCTTCTACAATGCCTTTATATTACTTGTTTTAACAACAAGATATTCCATTAGTATAATTGCTGCAAAGTAGTCTTTAGTGAAATTTTTAAAGCAGGAGATAAGGTATGATTACATATGCTATTATACATCACAATGTACAGGGGAAAAATTTTAACAAGGATGCTTTGGCACTTGTAATTTACTTTCCTCTCTGAATTCCCATTACCTTCTCAAAAATTATAAATTGTCCAACCCACAGTAAAAGATGAAAATAAGAAATCTTAAAAAAAAAAAAAAAGAAAAAAGAAAAGAAAATAAGAAATCTTTGGAAAAATACAAGACTGAGCCATTATCTGAATATTTTATGAAATAGAAGTAATTTCAATTAGGTAATGTAGAAGGTACACTTCTGTAGTAATTAATTTAACTCTAGAACAAAAGCTTATGCCATGGAAAGTCTACTGGACAGGAGCAAAAACTTCATGGCACCCCTAACTTAAGGCATGACTCACAGAAATAGCCCTAATTTCCTCACTTGCAAATAAAAGGCTAATCAAAAGAATGAATATCTTCATAAAGCTAAAATATATTAAATATATACAAAATTAAAATCAATATTTCTCAACCTATGAAACAGATATCATTATGTATTCAATTTGTCTATTTTAATACAAATTAGAAATAAAGTAATTTATATTAAAAGACTAAAACTAGCATTTCTGAAGTTAACATGAAGAAACACTCTCAGAAAATTATAACTGGATAGAACCTACATTTTACTTAGGTCCAACTTAGTGGCTTATTTTTTAAATCCCTTTATAACAACTTCTTTTTGTGATCTATCACAATCTTAGACCCTTTTGAGCCTGATGTCTTAGCAAAGTTTAAACTCTGTCAATCATTCAACAGTCAGACTGGCCCTGCTTGAAAAAGCTTAAATAGAAAAGAAGTTATAAATCAAGAGAAATACTAAAGGAAGATGCCCTTAAGGAATTACTGTACAGAAAGATCAATTATCCTGGCCAAAAAAAAAGGAGTTGGAGTGTGCATTCTCTCTCTCTCTCTCTCTCTCTCTCTCTCTCTCTCTCTCTCTCTCTGTGTGTGTGTGTGTGTGTGTGTGTGTGTGTGTTTTAAATAACTGAAGCTATATTTATCCTGTATTTTTTCCCATATAACTGAAATACTTTAAAATACTAACAGACTATTCAAAATAAAATTTCTATAATAAAATATAAATAGACCTCAGTGACAAGAATTTCAATTTTTTAAAAGTGATGTCTTTAAAGCATACTGTATGTGAATAACTGCCTTGTAATTTCAGCCCTTCTGAAATGAGGTGACACATAGGTCAGCCCTCACCACACATCCAGCTGATTGGTGAACAAAAAAACTTTTCACCTTATCTCACAATCTTAGCTCTGATTTTTTTTTTTAATGTGTATCAGCAAAGAGCTTTCTAAATCTTAAAATAAATGGACTAGTCAGAACCTAATAAAAAGGCAATAGTTAATTATCATGATTGGATTATTTTGGACTGTTCTTCAATGCTGCGATTAAATCCCCCAAGCCCAAGTGCTTTCTCACAGTAGTTTCAGGGATATTTTACTGTCATCCCAAGAGATTCAATGGATTTCTTGCAAAATAGCTTAATTTTCCTTTCCTGGACAAGTTTATCTCTTGGTAATTATATTTTGACTGTCTCAAATCTGAACCACTGTGCTTTCGGCCAGACCTGATGTTCCCCCTGGGTGATGGAATTGTTCTCGGGCCGTGTTGTGCACTATTACGCAGATGCCACATTTCACCCTGGAGTATAATGTGGTAGAAGGTGTAGTAATCCCCACACACCTACTTAGCAAGCTGTGCGCAAGCATTTGAAATAAAAGACACCACTCATATAAAGAATGTTTATTCAAATGAAATAAATGGTGTATTTAAAAACACGGAACAGTAGTGATGTAAAATTTAATCAGCTCCTTTTTGGTACCATAACATTTAGTTATTCATTTATTTATTGAAAAGATCATTATTGAACACCCACTATGTGCAGCACACTGGCATTAAATTAAAATATAATTATGTATAATCAACCTCCAAAATTTACAGTCTAATAAGGAAAACAAACTAATTTAACCATAAAGCAATAATCATGACAGAATGTAAACTTTTGAGTGAGGAGAAAAAAGTTGACTTGCTTTCACACAGAGCAGTATTTCCTAATATCATTTGACTCATGTATAAATTTCCTGATCACTCCCTGGAGACCTTATGGCCTCTTGTTTTCAATTTTTTTTTTTTATGTAATATATGTGATAAAGTAGGGATTAAAATAATTATTTAAAATTTGTATATTGAAAATATTCCCAATATAGAAATAATCCTTGTTAGGGGTTGAATTATGTTCCCCCAAGTTTTATACATTGAGGCCCTAACCCCAACATTTTGTTAGAATGTGGCCTTGTTTAGAAATAGGGCCATTGAAGATGTAATCAGTTAAGATGAGATCATACTGGAGTAGACAGGCCTCTAATTGAACATGACTGGGTTTCTTCTGAACAGGGGAAATATGAACATAGGCCTGTTCATATGAACACGGGGAGCATGCCATGACCATGAAGGCAGAGGTCAGGGTAATGCACCTCGTCTACAAGCCCAGGAACACCAAACCCCCGGGAGCTAGGGAAGCAGCGCACAACAGAGACTCCTGCACAGCTCTCAGAAGAAACCAACGTGGAGGACACCCCGCTCTCAGACCTCTACCTGCTCCCCTTAAATGAGCGCTCTCAAAAGTCTGCCCAGGAACTCCTGTTCACTTCCTACTTACCACTACCTGTGGGAGTAACGAGAACATGGACTATTTTGGTTAGGCACCCTTCTAACCCCAATAAAGTCATTGTTCTCTTAATAAGGAGAAGGGAAAATGAGTACCTGGTAGTTCTCACTACAGAAAATAAGGCTTTTTTGGATTATGTGGGTGGTTTTGTTTTTCTTCATGACTAATGAATTTCTATTTCTAGATATCTATTACCCTAAACAATTATGTTTGAAATGAATAATAGAATACATTAAGTTTAGCTAACTCATTTGAAATCTGTACATGCATTAACCATACTTGATACTAATATATGTTAGCTCAGCTTCATAATCTAAAGGTATTAACTCAGCAAAATATGGCAACTTAAAAAAATCTTACAAATTCGAACAACTGCTTTAGACAGAGAAGTCAAATTATTTAAACTTTTCTGTTACACATACATTTGAATACTCCTTGATGTTAAATAACTGTATTTTAAATCCAATGACTCTAATACTAGTTTTGATGTGTGTCTTTCTACTTGAATCATTTAGTAGTTTATCACTGGCTAAAACTTTCTGGTTAGCACTGTCACTGTCATTCAGCTTCTAGCTTCAGAGTTAGAAATTTATTTGATTAATACAGAACTTTTACTACTGTGAAGAGCTTAAGGCAGTGAATGGCTAATTTGAACCTCGAAATATTTAGCATTACCAAGGCAAATACATAAATAAATAAAAGGTGAAGCAGTAACTAGAGTATAGAAAAGAGGAGTAGAAGGCAGACAACTTCAAGCCCAGGTAACACTCGGAGCAGTATTCCCTGCGAGTGACGCATTAGGAAGAGAGAAAGGGTTGCCCATTCCTTCCTCGTAATGGCTCTAGTCATTGACCAGGAATAAAATTACCTCTTTCCAGAGTTTATTTTTCAGATTTCCAAATTATTACAGATGCCTTCCAAGTCTTTTCTTATCGTATCTCACAAAAGCACAGATCTGTGCCTTTATACCAAAGGAGCATGTAATTTTAGATGGTTCCTGCCTATCCTGAAACTTATTCAAAAGTCCCAAAATTGAGAACCAGTGACTTGAAAGTTGCATTTGTCAACTAGGTAGAAGGAGGAGGGAGAATATTATTTCAGTCAGATAGAGTACATAAACAAAAGTTTCAAGTTACCATAGCTTCAAGTTGTAGTATTTGGGCATTGCCAATAATTTTATATTCATTTCAAAATAACAGGTCTTGTAGGAGGATTGTGAGGATAAAGGAATGAATAAATGTTGTTGATGCATGATGAAACCTTGCAGGTTCTTGAACTTTACGTATTTATCTATTTATTTTAGCAATGAATAGAGAACTGCTGATGAATTTACAAAGTTCCCTGCTACCATAAATTTATTTTATTGTCCGACTATCTGTAATTTTATCATCCTTTCAGGCTTTATTTCTCTCTGTGATTGGGAAGCTCTTCTATCTGGGATCTCTTTTCTAAGCACTTATTTTCCAAGAGCTAACCTTATCGATACCCTTTCTTCCTGGACCTTCACTAAAACAATGTATTTTCCTTTTGACTACCCATGGCACAGATAGACACTGGAAGCCAAGTGCTAACAATAAATCCCAATCACAGCCCTCAGGTCCATTACCTTCTTTTAAGGAGAGACAGTCATAAAATGACTGGTTTAATAATGTGTTATTTAGAGTCATAATGAATGATATAAAGAGAATGTACAAGTCTGTCATAGACTGTTCAAGCTGCCATAACAAAATCATAGACTGGATGGCTTAAGCAAAAGAAATGTATTTTCTCACAGTTATAGAGATTAGGAGTTTCAGACCAAGGTTCAATAGGATTGGTTTCTGGTGAAAGCTTTCTCTGTGTTTTGCAGGTGGCCACCTTCTCATCATGTCCTCTCCCGGCCTTTCCCCAGTATATTCTCTTCTTATATGAACTAAACCTATGAGTTCAGGGCCCCACTCTTATGACCTCAGTTAATACTGAAATGCAAGGTCCCATCTCCAAATAGAGCCAGACTAGGGTGGTGGGTAGGGTTTCAACATACAAATTTTGGGAAGACACAAACATTGAATCTGTAACAAAGTCTAATCAAAGCATTTGACAAGGCACCCAATTTGATCTGGATTATTAGCAATGGTTATGAGAAGGTAAAAATTGAGCTCTGAAAATGATTTTAAAAAAGAGGGTAGCACATAGGCAAAGAGAATAGCACATAAGAAAGCCTTGGAGTGGGAGGTATCATGCTTAATTGGGGGAAAAGCAGCAAAGGCAGTGTCACTGTGGGAATGAGTGTCATAAAGCATGGTAGGAGGCAAAGCTGGAGAGGGAGGCACGTGCCAGAACACCCACGGCCTTGTAGGCCAGGTTAACAATTGAGTAAACATTGAACTGTTTAAGCATAGAAATAATATGATTAGATACACTTTTTATAAAGAAAATTGTTCTGACTGCAGTACAAAGAACCAATTGAAGAGGATCCAGAATGTTACTTGTAATGCTGTGGCACTATTCCAGGAGACACCTGATGGTATCTCAGGATAAAGTAGTGATTCTGGAACTGGAGTGAGGTAGCTTGAATTGAACATATTTTAGAGCAGTGGTTCTCAACCTGTGGGTCGTGACCCCTTTGGGGGTCGAACGACCCTTTCACAGAGGTCGCCAAAGACCATCGGAAAACACATATCAGATATTTACATTACGATTCATAACAGTAGCAACATTACAGTTATGAAGTAGCAACGAAAATAATTTTATGGGGGTCACCACACCATGAGGAGCTGTATTAGAGGGTCGCGGCATTAGGGAGGCTGAGAACCACTGTTTTAGAGGGAGAACTGAAAAAAACACTGTGACTGATTAGCTAAGGAAAGAGGTGAAGAGAAAGGAGACGAGGATGACTCAGGTTTCTGCTGGAATTTGCATGTATTCACTAACCGGAGGTGGATGGAGATGGAGAGAGAAGCATGGGTTCATTTTGGGACACGCTGAAGCTTAGGTGCCTGTGATACATCCAACTGGATATATGTGCTGTAGATCACTTTTTAAAAGCTCTTGGATAGAGATTTTGAATTTGAGAATTATCAGCCATAAATGATAAATGAAGCCATTAGTTCTAGCTGAGATCTCTAAGAAACAGAGTATAGAAAAAAAGAAGAAACACTTACGACAGAGCCTTGAAAAAAAGTCAAAACTTAAGGTTCAGTGAAAGCTGCTAAAGACACTTAGAAGGAGTTGTCAGAGAGAGAGAGAAAAACCAAGGGACATGTGTGTTTCTAAAAAGACGGAAGCAGTGGGGATGACCGATAGGAATCCAGTAAGATGAGGTCCAAAATTTGACAAATACATTAAGCCAAGCAGAGGGAACGAGAGTCACCTCACTGAAAGACTAGCGGGCGGGAACCAAGTTGGAGTGGGTGGGCCACATGGAGAAAACAGCAGCACCAAGTCCTCCTGCCACTAACCTGGATGCATAGCTGGCAACTCTTACAGCTGTGAAAACAGTAATTTAAAAGGATAAATTTGAAACTTAGAAAGCCCCAATTTATTTAATTAGAAATCAAACAACAGTGCTCATTTCCATTACTCCTGGGATCATAAGAATTTACGGAGATATTTTGGGGTTTATGCATTGTTTGAGTAACCTAAACAAAAGACGTGAAATTACAATGCCGTGTATGTATTTTATCAAGGCATAAGGGCACATAGTCCAAAGACTTTCATTCTAACAAAAGTAACTCAATTTCACCGAACAAAAAGTGCAACTGACATTAAAAATAAATAAGTAAAAGTCTAAAATGACGAAAATATCTCTAAACACGTATTGTGCTACTAAAGGGAAAGACTAGAATATAAATATAATTGTATGATAAATATAAATCATTTTATGATTTCTCACAAAATAGCTTTAAAATACAATTTTGGTGGTAATAGACAATGTAATAATTTGAGTCTTCTTAGCATGCATTAGGTGAGGTCAATAATAGATGAGAGATTTTCTGGGAAGTATCCTAGAGACTTTGATGGAAGCATCCAGGAAACAGTATGTCCCCCACTAAGAGAGGAGATAATAAATGCAGAGCAAATTCAAGCAAGGGATTTTAGTAAAACAGCATGTTCTAAAAGAGAGCTGGAAGACTATTTTAGAGAACAGTCCACCATGATGTATGAGAGCAGTTTTGAATGTGAAGAGCAATCTACTACACTTCATTATTCAATTTTCCCCAAACTTACATTAGTGTGTGAAATATATTGGGGTTATATATAAGCAATTGTTCAATTTCAACCAAGAACAAGACTAAAAAAAAAAACAAAGAGATACAAGAAAACATGTAGTCAGAATTCTCTGTTAAATGAATCATTGCATGTGTCCCACAACATCTGTGAATAAATCAACTGTTAGTCATAAGAATGAGATAATAAAATCATTGTGGGATCAATTTCTTCAATCATTTCAAGAAAAAGGAATAACATGTTCTATGAGAAGAATGAGATGCAGTCGTACAAATAGACAAAAAGGTACTTCGATGATTTTTTTACCTACTCTGAGTTTCACCGTGTTTAGGCATGGAAGAAAATGGGAAGAAGAAAAATAGCTTTGTTGAAGATGGAGAGAAATAGTTATGCTCTAGTGGAACATTTTCTAAATAATGTCTCATGTAACCAGACTCTCGGCACAATTCTGAATGTTTACATGCTCCGTGCCAATGGACAGCTCTCATAATGTCTATAAACAACTCTTATTCCAGACCCAAACATCTGCCTGCTGTGGGATGGCTAGTAAGCAAATACAAGCTGTCAAATAGCACCTCTGAGCCAGATTCCACACACACAGCAGCGTGTGTCTGTGTGCAGGCTGATTCATGTGCACAGCATGCCATTTTCCAATAGCCCAACTTCAATTTAAAAAGGAAGATTTGGGAAACCAAATATATTTGGTGTAAATAAAATACAACTCGTCTTAAGCTACCTTCCTCTTTTTCTTTCTTCTCTCTCCTAAATGTCATAACAAAAACTCGAGCACCAATTAATTATTTATAGAAGAGGAAACTGCAATAAGAAACAATGTATGTTACGTATTTGTCCCTTCGGTGGCCCGGGGAAAGAGAAGGAGCACAAGTTCAGTAGGGAAAACAATGACAAATGAAGACAGTGGACTCTGTTCAGGAACATTTATTTAAAGACATAGCTTTTTTGGAAAAGTAAGCATCAAAGAAAAAACATAGACGTAAGTCAAATACAGAATATTGTTGCCCATGATGTTTACATAGAATAAAAGCAAGGAGAAAAATAAATAATCTAAATATTCTGTTCTGCAAGGTTTTGAACTTTGTCACTATATAAACAAATAAAAAACACTGGCACATTTCAATAATGGGACCTGGTGTGTTTCCTAATTCTGGATGCACAATTCTAAATTCCACATTTATTAGCTATTAACAGGAAACGTGTCTCAGCATATCTTAAAAATATTTTAGAAATCAAACAACAAATGGTATAAGTTCATTACTGTGTTAACATCCCTGAAACAGTATCAGCCAAACCTGACGATGTCTCCTTGGTCATGACTGTTCTCAGATTCCTTTGATTGCACTGAAGTGGGAATATCAGGGTCCCACTGCCAGACAAAAGTCAATAGTCTTCACTATTCACTGCTCAGTGCATTGTCCAAATAATATCCAGTCTGATTTAGTCCTCTCCCTTAAGGTGGGGAACTGCTCTTCACAAGAAATGTCCTGAACCTCAAAGCTGGCCTTGCTTACTCACGTGCTGGGTAAATAATGTGAGTCCCAGAGCTGCCCAACAGGGTACTTGCGAGCTAGACTAGAAAACACCACTAAGAGAGGGGAGGACTGGGACCATTGTATTCTTTGTGCTAGACTTGGTGAAGTAGACCAGACTTTTATTTTCCTTTATTTAGGATAAAAGGATCAAATCTCTAATATTTTATCTTCCTGTATATATCTAAATAAATAAAGATCAAGAAAGCAGGATTATTTTAATCACAGATTAAAGGGCATTTGTTTTTTTTCTCTTAAAGTAGCCAAGTCACCTGTATTTAGGAGAGAGAAAAATAAAGGCCATAGAGACTTTGGTTAGTATTGCATTTTCACGATTTGCTAGTATTCTCTTTAAAAGAAGGAAAAATAATGAGCCATCTTGTCCCAAAAATCCCAGGACTCATGTGGCGGATGATCCTTAGCAACATCTCTCACCTCACTGCTGGGAACAATGAGAACTGTGATCGACTGCTTTCAAGGCACTTAGAAGCAATTAATAGACCAGGCTAACACAAGAACTAAACTAATCAAAGAGAGAAAAGCCGAATGATGTTATCTGCTGTATATGCCACAGGAGAGGGAGTTTAAGGAAGGAGATGTTCACCAGCATCTGCCCCCATTCTTTCCTAGGTCCTTCCTGCTGAGATGAAAGCCATGTTTTCTTCTTCCTACTGGGAGGATAATCCTACTTCCTATCAATATTAACAATGACTCCTCTCTCCCATTAAAAATAATACTTCTCCAACTTGGTAACCTTCTCAATCCCTTCTTAATAAAATTTATTGAAAAAGTATTTACACTCAGAATTGTCACTTTCTTAGAAGGTGTTCACTTCTCAAGCCAGGGGTTGCAGAACAAATTATATGGGGGTGGTTAAAACACAAATTTTGCAGGTCTCTTCTCTCTGATACTAGAACATCCCTTACAGGTCTGCCCTATGCTGTTGCTGTCTTCCCTGGGTGGACTTACTCTCTAGCCCATGGCTTTAGTGACCACTGTTAGGCAGAAGACATCAAGATTTGAATCATGAGTACATTTTCCTCCCTTGACCTTTACATACACATGTGACAAGTGAACTGTTTGAATTTTCTACTCATGCATAAAGTTGAATGTGTTCAAAACTGAAATCATCTTATCATTCTCCCTTTCCACCCAATACCCTGTCAATCAACAAACTCCATTTTCTTTCTACTTTTGTCAAACATATTGATATTACTCGTTTATTATTTACATAGAGCAAGACTGCCTAGAGTATTTCAACCATCTATTTGTCTCCTTATTTTTAATCCATTTTTATGCTCTCCAATTTCCCACTTATTAGATACAGTAATCTTTAAATAAAAAAATAAATACATTCAATTATGTTTACCATTTCTAAAATACTTCAAGGACTCCTCATTACTCACAGAGTAAATTATGATTTTCTTGACAGGGCTGACATGGTCCTTTGTGACACGACACATGATTAAGTCTCCAACTCAATTGCTTAATACTTCCATCTACTGTGCAACAATCCAGTCAGAAGCTTCTACCTTTGATCCTCTAAAGGCATGGACTTTAACACAGACTGTTCCCTCTTGCTTAGTAGGCTCTTTCCCACTTTGACCTACCATCAATCATATAAATTACACTGTTTCTCTGTAGGCATCTCTTCCTCTTAGATGTCTTTGATAAATCCCAGTATTTCTCCCAGAACTGCTCCTCCCATGCTCTATTACACTCCTGACAACTTTGATTAGTTATAGCTCCTATTAGGCTCAGCGGAGTTAGAGAGGCAGATCCAAGATGTCAGCACAGAAAGACCGTGAACTCACTTCCTCGCACACACTGAATATACACAAACATACAGCACTTCCTCCTGAACAAGAACTGAGGGTTGAGTGAGCAGCTTCTGGACAATAAATGATAGAGGAGCCAGACTGCAAAGGGTAGAAGAGAAGGAGATATGGTAACTACTAGAATCCCACCCTAAACACAGTGACCTGCAGTTGGGAGGGGTATCATTAAGGGGCCTTGTGAAGACTTGCTCACCCTGGGACACAGCAAACAAACAACAACAAAAACAATAGAAAACAGTAGTTTAAAGGGCATTTGAACTATATGTGAAAGAAATTCATTTACTAAGCTTTCAGCATATTCTAAAAGGGCGAGGAACTGCTAGAACTTTCTCTGGTATTAGAGGTCCTAGCAAATGCCACTTTTTTACCTCCCTTATTCATGCTTCCCTAGTTACAGGTAGGAGTATGATCTAGATGCTGGAGTCAGCCTGCCAAGGCCACCCCAGTGCACCCCAGGCCCCCAGCCCACACCATCTCCTGCCACCTGCCAGGATGACCCCAGTGCAGCATGCCACAAGTTCTTCTCCCCCGCCACTGTGCCCACACCAGCCCCAGCCATCTTGCCAGGGCTGTCCCAACATGGTGCACCCAAAAACCCCTGGACCGTGCCAAATATTATGAAACCTACCAACTCAGGCCAAGTAGGAAAGAAAATAATCAGGACTGAATGGAGAAAAATAATTATGAGATGATTCAAAATGAATGTGATTATATTAGTTTTAACTCAGATGTTGCAAAGTAGACTCATAACAAACTTTAAGTAGAGGTGCTAAGAAAATCTAAATAAACAAATACTTTCAAGCTAGCATGTAAATTGTTAGCATGTGGGCGTTTCTGAAAGTGTTTCAAAATCACCCATTCACTTAAGTATTTTAAGCATTTTTCCTGCAATTTAGCTCAAGCTGCAATTTAGAACAATTTAAGAGAAAGATTTGCTAAGTAAAAATAATTTTCAATCAGCCTCCTCTTCCAAATTATTATAAACTTTAGATTTATATTAGCTGGCCTAATTAATGAGATTTCAATGTGCTTGAAATTGGAAAATAAAGTCCTTCATTCTGCATGATGTATGGTGCTAAGAAATAAGTGTATGATTTTTTTTTTTTAAGTATTATTCCACAGCTCTGGGGAAAAAGAAAATGTCCTTACAACAGGCAAGTGATAGCTTTGAAAAGCTGCCAGAGATGCATAACGTGTGAGTCCTCCCTTTAATTCAGCAGCCTGTATCAGGGGAGAGCGCTAGCCATGGACCACACCCGGACTGCCTCTGCGAACAATCACTAGCCTTTTGCTGGGATATCACTAAGCGGTGATTCCCGAGGAGTAGCAGGCGCAGAGAAATAAGAGCAAGGAGGCAGGCAGGCCGGCCCCCTGGGGGGAATATTTCAGACTAGCACAGATCAATGTTTACTTGGTTTATTTGGACAATGAAGCGCCCTCATTATATTTGAGGGGGTGGATTCTTATGTTTGCAAGGTGACGTTATATCACACAATATGTCACATGGTTTTCCTAGAACAGTTCTTATACAATTTAATCATTTTCATTTCTATATGTGCATATCTAAGATGTAAATTTCCGTACACATAGACCCATGCAAATACACTGCATCAAAAGATGGCGCATTAAAGATATGATGTATTTTACTATATTTTTTCACATCTTTATCACAATGATTTCACAGGAAAAAAAGGATCTTGACTCCATTTTTTTAGGTTTGAAGAATTCAGGAAATGCTATCATTTTCATCGCTACATCTTTCATAGAATTATATCTCAACAACACAAAACTGATGAGGAAACATTTTGTGTTTAAAGGCCTTCAGAAAAAGAGATCCACAAACTTCTTTCAGTAATGCGGTCCTAAAAAAAAACCTAAAAACTTTTGCCTGAGGAAACTATTTTCTATAATAACATGAATTCCTCAGATAGCAGTAAAAGCCCATTTCCTGCTGTTAACTCTCAGTAGAAAGGAGATGAATAATTTTTCTTCATATCTTTGAACAATGTTTAAATTATTTCCCAGTCTTCTCTGTTTCACACTAAATAATTCCTCACTCCCTAAGCACTTCTTCATGGGTGCTACTTGAAATTATCATTGTTGATCTCTATTGAATTCAGTTCAGAGTCTTTTTATGAGATATAGAAACATAGACTCAAAAAATTTAATAAGAGTAAAACTCGGATTTCACATTTTTCATTGTCTTATTTGTAGATTCCAATCTTGTAGTTAAAAAGAGGAAGAGAGAGAGCAAATAGCACCACTGTATCTTGGAGCTTACTTTTTAAGGCTGCCCATGTTTGTTGTTCCCATCTACATCTGTCAACCTCCCTAACTTTCATTTCCCTCCACTTTTAGAAAAGTGCAATGGAATATCTAAGTTCTATTAATATCACTATGTAATAGGGCCCCGTGAGGCTATTTAAATAAAATAAGAGAGCACCAGAGCTCTTTGTTCAGTTAGAACAGGATTCTGTTGTAAAGGACAGGGTTCTGTTGTAAAGAACAATACTGATTTCTCCAGTGGCTAGAGGGGAACAGTTTTAATTGGATTAGTAATGTGACCCTTGGGTCCCATAGAGATTTTGAATGCTTAGTTAGATAAAAGTTTACCTAACGAAAAGGATTTGCTAAAGAGATGTAATTTAAGTTCCCTACAGTGAAATGGGTTATTAGAACAGTATATCTTAGTCATGTTTTAAGCTATGCAGCTTATTTTATTGTTTGATCATGAGCTCCTGTAGATATGCAGAGGATGAGCCAGACACTCTCAGTATGGACTTACTAATAGTTAAATAATCACCCAAGAGCCTCATTAGATGCTGGTTTCAATAACATTATGTAAATTGATGCAATGTATTTCTTCTAACATTGAAAACAATTTACCATCCATAGTGGAAACCTCTGAGTTAGACTGACTGAGTTAGGATCTTCTATTCTCCATGTATTAGCTCTGCATCCTTGGACAAGTTAAGCTCACATGTCTCACTTTTCTCATATGTAAAATGGAGATATATTGTTTTTTCAAATGGATGCTACAAAAATTAGATGATTTAATACTTAATCACTAACTAGTTCCTAGAACATTGTTAAGTGCTCAATAAATTACAAATATGATTATCATTGTTTAAATTTGTGACTTTTTAATATATATATATATATATATATATATATATATACACACACACACACACAAGAATTTTATACCAAACTTTTACCCTTTCTCTTACTTCACCTTAACAGCGATATTCACCTTAAGTATGGTTAAAAGTGAGCTATGTGCAAAAAAGTGCTAAAAAGTACTAACTCAAAATCATTTAGAGAACATATGACTATAAAATTCAAAAATGTGATAATGTAATTTCCTCTAAAAATATATTTAAACAGACAAAAACTTCAATTGAGAAAGTAACTTTATATAGTCTTTAGTCCCAAAAAGAGATGGACACCAAAATCTCTTAGAGGGAGAGGGATGACTAGAGAGAGGTAGGAATGAACAAAAACTCTATATGGTACCTGTGTTCCCTTCTTAATTCCTAGAGAAAATACCAAGTAGTTTCTTCAGAATCTTGAAATCTTCTCTAAAAAGAGGAACTCAAGCAACTCATGTAGTCTATAAAATAAATACAGGAAACACTGAGCAAAGTAAGATAGCCCCAGATTCATTATTCACCACCTAGATAGGTTTAGGAGTTAACAAAATGGTCTTTAATACGCCAACACTCTTCCGAAGGTAAAGTTTTCCATTTTTTTTTTGCATATTTTCATTGACTTTATTCACATAGCTATTGTACTTGGCATTTAGCTGAGTCCGTATAATGGTAATTTTGATGTGAGGAAAGAAGAGTTAATTCAATATATTTTTATTGAGCTCATTCTGTGAGATGCATTAGCTAGACAATGCAAGGAATAATAGAGTGAGTATGTTTCTGCCAGCAAGGAATAAGCACTAATAAAGAAGGAGAAATTGAGTACCTATAAAGACATACAAAGTGCAAGAAAGATTGTAATGTGCAATAGGAAACCTACAGAGTGCTTCTGATGGTCAATGGAAGGGGAGTGATGGCATAAAAGGTAAGATCAATAAATGCTTTTCCTCCCAGTAGGAGGTCACACACCAAAAGGAAAAGGATTCATGGTCCATTCTGATAGACCATGCGATTTACATCAGAAATTGCAACCAACTATCTGCAGATATACTTATTTGGCTAGCAAGAAGTTTTTAAAATTTTTTATATGTTGCAATATTTTTAGAACTATGAAATTTCAAATAAAAGTTTCTAGATTCTCTTTAAAAATTGGAAGATCTGGAAGGATTTCCCTTCATGACAGAGCAGGAGCTGATAAGCTGCCGCCGAGAGCCAGGACATGTGCTCTGCAAACCACCAAAGTCCAGCTCCTGCCATCAGCTACATGCATGAGGTGACCTGCCTGAAGCCGGCATGTATTTAAAATTAAGGTTTTGTTACATAGGGTAATGCCTAATTTTATAAACTGGGGGGTGACTTGTGTTAAGTATGTTTTGAGAGAAAGCAATGCTATCGCATCAGAAAAATAAATACATAATACAAAACCAAAAAAAAAAAGAAAAGCTAAAATGCTTCAAGGAGGAATTATTATTTAAGGTAAACATAGAAAGTGATTAGTGACGCATTCCAGGTGTAAACAAAGGAATAAAGCAACAGTATTTTGGTCAATTTTGAAGAAAAACAAGTTGTCCTTTTTAAACAAACATGGGATATATTTGAGGGACTAGCAGGTACCTGGAAAAAATAATGACGCGCCCTGTGGTTATTTATCCTAAACTTCAAAGCAATGTGATTATCAACAACTGCTCCCTATCAGAGCAGTTGCTCAGACCAGAAAATGAGATCTGAGCAATGGATCAAAGGCATGAAGTCTGTTAGAAGCCAGGTAAAGAGTAAAATAAAGCTCAAGACTTTCCTCCTCTAATCCTGAGGGGAACCTGGAGACCAGCAGCCAAGAACCATGAGTAAAATTAAAGATGAAAATATGAAGAAAATTAGTCCCTAGAGACTCTCAAGTGAAAGGCACACACAGAGGCTTCGAAGGTCTAACTGGGAGCATTCTCTGCCCTTGAAGCTGGGAGCCTGCCAACCATTGCAGTGAAGAAGTCCAGGTACAGAGTACCCTCCTCTAGGACCTGTATGCAGCCAAGCTCTCAAAAGTGGAGACTCTTCACCCTTTCCACTCTCAGGATTTACACTGATTAAGAGAACCAGTCTGATCTAGAACCACAAGAAAAGTCAAGAATGGACAGAGAAAAATAACATTTCAGGAAACATATCAACCAGAGAAGAAAAAGAAGTAGGTCACAGAACAAGCTGCAACTGGTGAAAAAGCACAGCTAAGAAGTAGTTGGTGACAGGAGTAGAACACTAATAAGCATTTACAAAAATGTCTTAGGATGTATACAAACAACAACTACCAAAAGAAAAATAGGCATCATTGGGAGGAATAACAAATGATTATGAAATTTTAAAATTCTGCCAATTGATAAAAACAGATGACAATTACTCTGGAGAAGCTAATCAATTCTCCCAAAGGATCTTTAAATGCCAAAACCACCATGTTTTTTTAATGGAAATTCATATGCTGATTTTAAAATTGACATGAAAATGCAAAGGATCTAGAATATCCAACATAACTTTGAAAAAGAACAGAGTTGGAGACCTGACATCAAAATTTATTATAAAAATGTAATAATCAAGACAGTATGGTTTTGGCATCAAGATATACAAATAGATTAATAGAATAGAATAAAGAGTCCAGTATGGTCCAATATGACCAATACGTCTATGTTTAAATGACTGGCAACAGAAATGCCAAGGTATCTCAGTGGAAAAAAAGATGTATACATGTTATCTTTTCAGTAAGTGGTGCTGGAAGAACTCGATATCTGTATACAAAAATAAAAAAAAAAATGCATTTGATTCATAGTCCCTACCATAGACATACACAAAAAGAATTCAAATGGATTACAGATTTAAAAAGAAAACCTAAGACTACCAAAGTTCTAGAAGAAAATATAGAAGAAAATCTTTGCAGTCTTGAGTGTAATAAAAATTTATTAAATACAATACCAAAAGAAAGATTCCAAAAGTAAAAAGCTTGTTAATTTTTTTTTTTTTTTTTTTTTTGTATGTGGGTAGTTCCCTGACTGGGAATCGAACCCAGGCCGCAGCACTGACAGCACCAGCGCCGAAGCCTTAAGCCACTACACCACCAGGGAACTCCAAGCTTGGTAAATTTGATCTTATCAAAATTAAAAACTTGTTTTGGGAAAAAGAAATATCTTAACAAAATAAAGCTGTAAGGCAGAAATTGAGTTTTGAAACCCATATATCTGGTAAAGCACTTATATCCAGAATGTATAAAGAGCTTTCAAAACTTAAAAAATAGAAAACAATCCAATAAAATATGTACAAACATTTTAAAAAGACATTTCACTGAAGAAGACATAGAGGTGTCAAGTAAGCACTTAAAAAGATACTGAACATCATTAGTCAATAGGGAAATACAAATTAAAATCACAGTGAGATACCACATATCCACTAGAATATTTAAAAAGGAGAAAGAAGCTGAACATAATTAGTGTTTGTGGGGCTGTGGAGTAGTAACTGGACTGGAATGCTCACATACTGCTGTTGAAAATGTAAAACTGTGCAATCTTTTTGGAAAAATGTTTGGAAATTTTCTTTAAAAATTAAGCATATACCCACCATCTATCTGATCCAGTCTTTTCACTCCTAGGTATTTAAGTAGAAGAAACGAATGTATATATCCACACAAAAAGTTACATTTAAATGTTTATAGCATCTTATATTTGTCATAGTCAAAAACTGGTTATAACCCAAATGTCCAGCATCAAGTTATTGGATAAATGGTTACACGAGAGCTGTCCAGAAAGAATCCAGCCATGTAATGAAAAATGGAGGGATTTATGGCTGGCTTTTTCTGGACACCCTTGCATATCTGATTACTGTATAATATTCAGCAATAAATGTAGTAAACTACTATATGGATAAATCTCATAATAGTTATGCTGAGTGATAGAAGTTAGACAAGAAAAGAAGATACACTGTACAAATATATTTACATAAAATTCTAGAAGATGCAAACTAATCTGGAGCGACACAAAGCAGAGAGGATAGGAAAGAGGGATTACAAAATGGTATGAGAAACTTTGGGGGGTGATATAGTCACCACCTTGATTGTGGCTATGATTTCATGCTATCTCCACATGATACATTCAAAAAGAAATAAGTATAACAAAATAGAGTATCTTCAAAGTGGCTTCTTTAACATATGTGGTCAGTGGGTATCGCAAGAAGCAATGCCGTGGGATAGCTGGACAGCACTTGATGCAGACTAGGTATCATTCCTGCTCAGGGCCAGTTGCTAACAGTGTGGTCAGGCCCAACAATTTTGTTCAGATTCACTTGCAGAGTCAATGGTCTGTGAGTACCAGCCCAGAGTGCGACAACATCATGTTCCTAACTAAATCGATGCCAGGAACAAGTGGGCCAGGACACAGATTCAGTAACTTCTTGTACCCTCACAGCAGTCCAAATCTTGATTTCTTTGACAGTTACCTGTTGGCCAGTCTAATCCAGTTCTCTAGCTTCCAATACATCCTTACAGTCATTATTCATTTTATCTCCAACTGGACCATTCCTATAAGATTACTAATTGATGTCTGAAACTTTTACATCCAAAATAGAGATACTAAGACTGATCTGTCCCCAACACTATTCTCCTTTCATTGCCCTCACTTATGAACCCTGAGAAAGGCTTCTGTCCTCCTTCTGCCCCATTTTCTTTCTAACTTCATTTCTAACTACTCTCTCCAACTTACCAAAATGCTCCAGGATGCTCTTTCAACTCACCAGGCTTGTCCTGCTTTGAGACCTTTCTTTCACGGTGGGCTCTGTTTCCCTAGTTATATGCATGGTTTATTCCGTCACTTCCTTTTTGCCTTAACTTAGTATCCAGCTTCATTCACCCACAAACTGTCATAAGAGTTCTGACAATTAAGTTCACAAACTTCCCACCATGCACTTATATTGGCAGTGCTATACAAATAACTCTGTAAGGTTTCGTGACCTTGGTATATCTGTGTCTCACAGCTGTGCTCCTGTCGATATGTGATGGTGTCTTGGTTCAGTATTGTTGTGTGTTTTTGTGCACCGTTATGAGAATGTTGGAGCTTGAATTAGAGCAATGAACAAACACTGAATTTCTTGTTAAACTTGGCAAGAGTGGAAGTGAAATCAGGGACGTGTTAGTCCAAGTTTATGGGGATAATGCCATGAAGAAAATGGCAGTGTACAAATGCATTAAACATTTTTCTGAGGGGAGAAAAAGAGTCCCTGATGAAGAGAGGTCAAGGCACCCAGTAATGAACAGAACTGATGAAAACATTGCAAAAATTCATTGAATTGTGAGTCAAAATTGTAAGCTGACTGTGAAAAGCATAGCAGACCAAGTAAACATCCATAGAGAAACAGGAAAATCTTAACTGAAAATCTTGGCATGAGAAAGATGTGTGCAAATGAATGGCCGATGAAAAAAAGCAAAGAACAGTCGAAGTTAACCAAGACCTTTTAGAGAGGCAAGATGATGTTTTGGGCCGTGTTATCACTGGTGATGAAACATGGGTGTACCAATACCACCCTGAAACAAAGTGTCAAAGTGCATTATGGAAGTCAACCATTTCTCCATGACCAAAAGTGTTCCACCAGTCCAAATCAAGAGTCAAAATGATATTGTTAATCTTTTTTGACATCAGAGGGATTGTTCATTACAAATTTGTACCAAGTGGACAGTCAACCAAGTTTACTGTTTGGAAGTGCTAAAAAGGCTACATGAAAATGTTAGATGAAAATGACCTAAATTTTTCACCAACTACTCATGACTCTTTCATCACGACAATGGACCAGCTCACAGGGCACTGTCTGAAAGGGAGTTTTTAGCCAGTAAACAAATAACTGTATTGGAACACCCTCCCTACTCACCTGATCTGGCCCCCAGTGACTTTTTTCTTTACCTGAAGATACAGGAAATATTGAAAGGAAGACATTTTGATGACATTCAGGACATCAAGGGTCATACTATAATAACAGCTCTGATGGCCATTCCAGAGAGTGAGTTCCATAATGGCTTTGAAGGGTGGACTAGGTGCTGGTGTTGGTGCATAGCTTCCTAAGGGGAGTACTTCAAAGATGATCGTAGTGATATTCAGCAATGAGGTATGTAGCACTTTTTCTAGGATGAGTTTGTGAACTTAATTGTCAGTCCTCATACATGTCTTGGCTACTTTATTTTTTAGCATATTATTTAAAACAATATACTATGGTTTATGTTTTACTTATTTGTTTTTAATCCATCTCCTCCAACAGAATGAAGACTCGAGGAGAGAAATCTCTGTCTCTTTTGTTCACTGTTGTTCATAAAGTTCTTAAAATGAATTCAGGTATATACTATATGCTTAATAAATGTTTGTGGTTATACCTAATGTTTAATTTAAAAGAAAACAAGTTGTCAAATGCATTGCTCTGTTTGGTATCTATTATCCTTAGGACACACAATCTTTAATTTAAAAAAATATAACTACTTCACCTGGCCTTCCTCATATTTCATCTACTTGGACTCAAGGGCTTCTTTCTACACAGGTCTCATACCCACCAAGCACCTTGTTATGTGTTTCCATTAATGGAAAGAATATTGCTAGGATTTTATTTTACACAAAGGTGAGAAAACTCAAAGCGATAGTTGCCATACCAACTACAACTTGGCCCCTGAGCTCATATGAATTTTTGCTATTACTTATATCTGCTCTTAACTTTTATGAGTTAAAATACATAAAGGCAATTTGTCTGCCTTATTACTGCTGTGGGATTTGTCTGCAATTTATGCTTCAGGACTCACCGCATTATTGTGACATAACAGAACGCACAAAATTCTTCTTTTTCCTTGGCAATGAGCAATAGGGTGCATTGACTTTACCACTGAGGTCCACCCATAAAAAAGGCCATTCACTTTTTAAACATGCTGCTCCATATTCACCAGGGAGAAAAGCCAGAACACTTTTATATTCCACGTTGGGCTCAGGTCTCCTCAAAGCCTAGGTGTTACTAAGGTGTCTGCTCCTGATATATGTGATGCGCATTTTTATCCATTTTACAGACTTCAGGCACAAAGCCTACTCCTTAATCTTGCAATTCATATGAAAATTAGAGCCAAACAGACTTGTCTATTTCAGTGAGATTACTTCTTGTCTAGAGCTGACTTGGAAAAGAAATAATGGAATTCAAGTAGCTGGAATATCACTTTCTAAGACCTCAAAATGAATATTGGATGCCAACTGTATTTCATAACACTAATTTGTTTCTGCCAGCCCTATAGAAAACTAGTAACTTCCTAAATACAGCTTCTGAGTCTTTTGTGCATTATTATTCTATCAAATTTATGTAGGTTGCATCTATAAAATTCTATTCTAATTAGATGAAATGAAAAGGTAGACTAGGTCAAATTCACCAAGGTCTATGGCAGCCAGACAAGAGGACAGACCAGGAAAAGACACCCTGCCAGTTAGCAAACCATAAACACTGGGCCCAGCAAACTACATCAGCAGATCTCCTTGGATGAGAAATAACACAGAAGCAATCACTTGCATTCTTTTTCATTTTAAATTTAATTGGTTGAAAAGATATGTGTTTACATGGTTTTAAAACAAGAAACTATGAAAAGGTATACATGACAAGTTTTCTTTTCACCTGGGTTACCCATCTCCCCAGATTGGCCCCTACTTCCTAACAAGAGGCCTGGAGTAGAGAATCACCCTCTTCACTTTGTTGTGTAGCCTCGAAGAGTTACTTAGCACAGGTAAATAGGGAAAGTGTGACTTGTGTCACCCTTCTGAAATCAGCAACAAAGACAACAAAACTGCATACAGATTTTGAGTAGGGCAAAGGTTTGCTTACAGTTTCCTTAGGATAAGCCTAACCAGCCCCGTTCTTCCCTTATTCTCCTTCCAAATGGGTGATGGCATGTCAATTTTTTTTAAATAAAAAAGCACATTTATATTCTGAAGTATAAACATTATTTAAGATAATCTGAAACTAGAACAAAATACATGTACTAACATCTAATATTTCTAACCACTGAAAAATTAAGAATTTATAAAGAAAAATCTACTCAGTGCTATAGTTCAGATTATATAACAGTGTAGTTAAAATAGTGCAGTAGTGCAGTTAAAATAATATACATACAGTTTTTCTTTAATTTAATGGCTTATTGTGATTTAGCTTATCAAAATTAATGTTTACAATTATAAATATTTATAACTTCTAATTTATAATATTTTTATTTCAAAATATAAAATCAAGTTAATTTTATAGGAATTAGGATCACCTTACACATAATGATATATGCAGCACACGCATGGTTAATTCTAAATTATAATGTCATATGTATTTTAGTTTTGGGCTGCCCATTTTAAAGGTCATGTTCACTTTGAGACATTTCTCTCTTAGTGATAACAATTTTAAAATGTATATCAACTTTGAAAATCACACTGTTTTAGGGGAATGCTTGAATTTGAAGAGAGGAAAAATTATTTTATATCTAGTTCTGTCACTTTCTAATAGTGTGTGACTTTGAGCAAATTACTTAATCTTCTGGGGGTTTTGTTGTTCGTTTGTTTTTTAAAGACTTTGGCCTGCTCCAAAACTTTATTTTCTCTGTGGAAATTAGATATGAAATAAAAGTAATAGAGAAAAAAAAGGACATTACATCAAAGTGATTACAACTAAAAAGAAAAACAATGAAATGAGACAGTAAGAAAAAGTAGAGAAAATGTGACTTACAAGAGTAAATGTTCATAGTGGGTCTTTCAGACTCAGTGTATGCTACCTCTTTTTCCCCCACAAAAATCGGCCATGAGAAAAACTCTGTTTCCTTTTCAAGCGACTAATATAGTGGTTGATTGTGTAAGATGAAGGGAAAATATTTTTATGATGCATCTATTATCTGCTGGCCACAGTGCTGGTTTTTTATATGTGTTGGCTCATTCCTGTGAGACCTCGTGCCAACTATGAAATTACATCAGGAAAACCCTGGCTACCAGTCCTCTTTTCCTCACTTCATTTATTACTGTGATGGTTGTTATGTTATATGTCAATGTGACTGGGCCATAGAGTGCCCAGGTATTTGATCAAGCATTATTCTAGATGTGTATATGAGATTGTTTTGGTTGAGATGAACATTTTAACAGATACGCTGAGTGAACCATACGGTTCTCCCCAATGTTGATGGGCCTCATCCAATCAGTTAAAGGTCTGAACAGGACACAAAGGCTGAAACTCCTCCAAGTAAGGGAGAGTTGTGGTCTTACTGCCTTTGGACTGGAACACTGGGCTTTCTCCTGCCTTCATATTTTAACTGAAATACTGGCTTTTTCTTGGTGTCAAATCTGCTGCCTTTCCAGATTGAAACTATACCATTAGCTTTCCCAAGTCTCCAGCTTGCCAACTCAACCTGGAGATCTTGGGACTTGCCAGCCTTCATAACTGTATGAACTGATTTCTTATCATTTATCTTCCTTTTTCCTTCTAAATGGATGGAGGTAGAGATGATGAATAGATAGATAAATAGAACCTATTGCTTCCATTTCTCTGCAGAACTTTAATGTAATTACCATTATTATGTTCCACTCACAGTAATTTGGTGTTATGAACTAAATGTCTGTGTGCCTTCAAAATTTATATATTGAAGCCTTCATCCTCAATGTGATGTTGTGATGTTATTTGGAAATGGGGCCTTTGGTAGGAAGTTAGATTAGATGAGGTCATGAGTGAGATCCTCAGTATGAGATTAATGCCCTTGTAAGAAGAGATACCAGAGCATTTGCTGTCCCCATGTTTATGCAAAGAAGAGATCATGTGAACACAGTGGGAAGGTGGAGAGCTCCCACCAGACACCAACTCTGCTGGCACTTTGACCTTGGACTTCCGAGTCTCCTGAACTGTGAGAAAATAAATTTCCACTGTTTAATCCACCTAGTTTGGTATTTTGTTGTGGTAGCCAAATCTGACCTATACACTTAGATTTGTTTGGCATTGTATATTTTTAAATATATTCATCATTGCATAGAAATCTAATGAAAATCTTATGAAAGAGATATTTTACTTCTCCCTAGGTATGAAGAAACTGAGACATACAATCTGGTCATGCTGATGCTGACCTAATGTCAAGGCAATTGAATCCCATATAAATGTTTAAAATGGAGTTCAGATAAACATTATTTTGAAGAAATTTACTTAATATTCTGGGTTATACTTTCTTTATATCTACATAATCTTAGTGTCAATCAGAATAAGCCATAATTTCATTTATCTTTAGCAGAAGCATAATCTTCCCCTCCTTCCTGTCTGTGGATATTTGTTGTCATTAATGATAAGCAACACTCCTAAATTCCCTTACCTATATGTTAACAGTGATACAGGTCAAGTTCCAATCTGTAAAAAGCATCTGACTGCTGATCACATAATGAATTCTCAGATTATTTATTATAAAAAAAAAAACAAAAACTCACGAACTATAAGGAAGTCTTGCCATTTGAGACAACATGGATGGACCTTGAGGGCATTATGCTAAGTGAAATTGGTCTGACAGAGAATGACAAATGCTGTATGATCTCAAATATAGAATCTGAAAAGAAAAAAAAGCCAAACTCAGAAACAGAACAGACTGGTGGTTTCCATACGCAAGGGGTAGAGGGTAGGATAATTGGTGAGAGTGGTCAAAAGACATGCCTTGAGGATGGTGGAGAATGAGGAATCTGATCCCACATTGCAGGAAATCAGGTATCGAGGGTGGGAGCAGGGTCGGTAGAGTGAAGAAGTTCTGGTTAAGCAGACTTATCAGGGTTCTGGCTAAAACTAGATTGCACAAGGAAGTACACAGAAGGGCCTAGGAGAAGGTTCAGGGGCCTGAGGCAAGTTTGGTGAAGCAAAGAATCTTTGCCACATTCTAATTAGAATATGATTCACCAAAGGGCTCACCTTCTGTCTCTTTCCTCTGCATCCCTCTTTATTGCCAGTTTTATGTCCCTGTAGCCTGGTTTTCTCACATGACGTAATCAGGGATCCACATCCTGTTTTCCAGCTACCAGAGAAACACCAATTCTCCTCTTCAGTGCTAGTAAGTAAATATCCTATAAAGGCCTTTGTGTGGCTTGAGACAGGTCAAGTATCTGCCTCTGAACCAATTCAATATGTCCAGAAGGGCACATTACATGGTTGGACAGGGTGCAGACGCAATCCGGAGAGAAGGAGAGAAGAGGAAAGGAGGAAGGAAGGAAAGGAGGAAGGAAGAAAAGGATGGGTGGGTTCTGGATAGAGAGTTACATAGATACCCAACATATTTTTGCTTGGGGTTGTTTCCCATGAGTAATTTCTCTACAGTATTTATCCTTATCTGATCTTGTAGGCAGCTGACCATGGCATCTTCTGAAATCCCTATTCTACTTACTCATGGTTTGAACCTCATATCTTTTGGAGCAGTTATCCAAAAGCAATAATAAGGCACTGGAGACCACAAGTGAGGATCCAGTGTCCCACAGTCTCACAAGGGGAGGAATGTACCAAATCTAAATATTGATCAGTGTTTATAACTTTTACTTTGTTTTATTATTAACATACAATAAAAACATACCTATATAGCTTTGACTTTCTTGAAGTTCAGTCGTCCTTAGTGATGTTAAAAAAGTACAATCACAATGCAATTACTATTTTGACACATTTTTCATGTAATCCCCTTATATTTGAGTCAGACAAAATTTGTTAAATTTTGTGGTGCCTGGACATCTATAAAGTTCTTTAATTTCTGAAATCTTTGGGTTGGAAAACTACAGGCCACAAAATAAAAATATGTTAAGATGTCTTAAAATTAAACAGGAGGAAGTGTTGATTGGATGTAAAGAAAACCTAAGTGAGCTAAGTCTGAGACAGTAAAATAGACTCCGTAGGGGGAACCTGTCAAAGGAGACTTTCAAAGTTATGTAAGCAAAATTCTTTCAGTCAGAGACTAGAATTTTCTTTCCTAACATTTTTGGAAATGCCACGTATGCGAATCAGAAATGAATTTTTTACACCTATAAGGCATTATAATCCTGAGTTACCATCTCACCAGAGACTGTATTTTCTAATCCCTGAAGTAAAAATACTTTTTATCCTCGGCTGTGCTGCCACTCCTGGAGCTCCTGCCATAGTCAGCATGCAAGGACTGAGCCAGCGCCTGGCTGCCGAGTGCCACCAAAGCAAATGTCCAGTGTCTTAAAATTAGGCCATGTTCTGAACTCCAGACAAATTGCACTGCATTTCTACAGCGGCTTAGAAGGTAACGTGGTTTCCTACCTTGCTCTGACAGTAAGATACCTATGACCTTGCTATTCCTTTTAGTAGCATTTCACAGAATTTTTACCCCTGGAGTTTCCTTTAACTATAGTTTTTCACAATTTTCTAAACACTTAGAATCTTTTCTAGACTCTGGATATAGATGTCTATCGATCTCTATTTTCTGGAGCAGACCATTCTGACTTTAGGCTCTTATGTTTCTCTGCCATTGGGTAACTGAATACACTTGATTCATTGTCTAGCCATGACCACAAAACCTCTGTCCCTGTTCCTAATCTTTTGTCTCTTTTACTTACATTTGCTACAACATCCCACTTACTTTGATTCTTGGATTCATATACATGTTTGTGGTATCTCCCTTATTTATCCCCGAGATCTCTGCCCTTGTTTTCACTGTTTCAGAATTATAATAGTCACATCTTCATGTAGATTAATATAATGGGCTGATTGGAAATATATATATAAAGTAGCTAGGTGGAGGAATAACTCTTATTGGTTGATAATTCATGTATCTCTAGATTTCACCAAGTAACTGGTACATATTTTGGATCACACAACATGAAGAAACTATAGAATAGCCCTGAGGATTGTAGCTAAAAATGCTACAATGATAGATTTGCTTTGTTATTGTGAAGGAATTAAGTTGTTAGCAGAAAGCTGGTGACCAAAGAAAATAACCAACAATTTCCCTTGGTAGTTTCTGATAAATGTTTTTGAAAGAAAGTACAAATATATGACCAAATTATATCATCTGTAAGTACTTTAGGCTGTGGCCACAGGAAATTTATTTTAACAGACATATACGAGGAATGACAATTTAGTTTGCAAACTCATCCTAGAGAAAGTGCTGTATGCCTCATTGCTGAGTATCACCAAGGTCACCTTCTAAGTACTTCCCTTGGGAAGCTATGCACCAATGCCAGTGCCTAGTCCACCTTTCAAAGCATTTTGGAACTTTTTATTTGGAATGGCCACCAGAGCTGTCACTGTATGGACTTCCACGTTCTGAATGTCATCAAAATGTCCTCCTTTCAATATTTCCTTTATCTTTAGGTAAAGAAAAAGTCACTGGAGACCACCAGATCAGGTGAGTAGAGAGGGTGTTCCAATACAGTTATTTGTTCATTGGCTAAAAACTCCCTCACAGACAGTGCTGTGTGAGCTGGTGCCTTATCGTGATGCAAGAGCCATGAGTTGTTGGGGGAAAGTTCAGGTCATTTTCGTCCTTTCAAGCAGCCTTTTCAGCACTTTCAAATAGTAAACTTAGTTGACTGTTTGTCCAGTTGGTACAAGTTCATAATGAACAATCCCTCTGATATCAAAAAAGGTTAGCAACATCATTTTGACAATTAAGTTGGACTGACAGAAATTTTTTGGTGATGGAGAATTAGCTGACTTCCATTGTGCATTTTGACACTTTGTTTGAGGGTCCTATTGGTACACCATTGTTTCATCACCAGTGATAGCAAGGCCCAAAACATCGTCTTGCCTCTTCCAAAAGTCTTAGCAAACTTCAACTCTCCTTTGCTTTTGACATCCATGAGCTCTTTTGGGACCATTTTTGTACACATCGTTCTAATGCCAAGATTTTCTGTTAAGAATGTCCTGTTTCTCTATCCATGTTTACTTGGTCTGCTATGCTTCTCACAGTCAGCCAATGATTTTATGCACAATTCAACAAATATTTGCAATGTTTTTATCAGTTCTGCTCATTACTGGCCACCCTGACCCTTCTCCATCAGTTAACCCATTTGTACACTGTCCTTCTTTTAATGATATCTCTATAAACTTGGGCTAAAATGTTTCTAATTTTACTTCTACTCTTGCCAATTTTAACAAGGAAGTTAGTGTTTGTTCATTGCTCTAACTCAAGCTCTGACATTCTCACAATGGCACACAAAAACACGCAACAATAATGAACATCACTCAGCAAGAAACCATCACACATCAACACAAACACAGCTGTGAGACACAGATACACCAAGGTTATGACACCTTACCGAGTTGTTTGTACAGTGCCGCTAACCCAAGTGCACAGTGGCAAGTTCGCAGACTAAATTGTCAGACTTCGTATTTAAGACTGACTAAAGAGTAGATCTTAGCAGGTAGTAGAAAATGAAATTATTTCCAAATGTATGCCTGGGAGATTATTTTAACTTTGCCCTTCTAGACATAAAAAAAAACTACTGAAACTTTCTCAAACTCTTTACATAATTTTTAATTCCACGAAGCACATTCTCACGCTATCTCATACCTGAGCTGAAATCTAAAATATAAGAAACTAAAGCAAATGATATAGAGTTCCAGTTATTCAACAACATCAAATACCTCTGTCTCTGATAAAACATAATACCAAAAATCAGTTTCTATATATAAATAATTATTTCTCCTGTCCAGCAAACTTCTGGGCCACTATAAATGATCTGGGCTAAAAAGCAAAAGAAAATGTCAGTTTTAAACAGCATCGTCTTTAATTAAACCTTAGGTAAAGTACAGCAAGCTCAACTCTGTTTCAAATTACAAAGAGAACACTGGTAAGAATTTCATTTCTTTTCTGCTCTAAAAGATTTTTTTCCCCTTTCTCAAGCATGTGCTGTGGTGGTTGTTTTCTAAGGTGCCTCCAAAATTGCATTTTATAGAATATGGCCTGCATTTATTGCTTCTTATGAAGTAAGACTAAGAGAATTTCTAGTATTTCAGTAAAGAATAATTAATGGTATATTTCATAAAAATTTCAACTTGTGTCCCCAAGTAGGAAATAATAACAAAGTGGTTCAGTAGTTTTATACCATCCTCTAAAAAGCCCAAGGATGATAGGGTTCAGGTTTTAAGTCTGGTTTCTGGATTCAGGATTGACTCAGAACACTGCTATAGGACCAAGCTTGCTAATGGTGGACCCAAAATGAACATGATGAAGCAGCAGGAAAAGACAGTATGGAAAGACAAAGCAGGAACTGTCAGACAAATAAGAACTTCAGACTGAGAGCCTCGTCTTCTATCTACTGTGTCACCTCCTCAATCAGGATTAACGGAATGGCTTATTCATGATAGTTGAATTTCTCTAATCACTTCAACAGCCTCAGGCCCTAGTGCTACAATTGCAGAGCCCAAAATGTTCATGTTTATTTAAAGGCATAGTTCTCTCCTTCCCTTTCTTTTATCCCAGCAATAAAACCTGTGATTCCACCTTATTCCGTAATCTATCCACGGGTTAGTCTGCCTAGTGTCCAGGCTCATTACTGGGTTGTTTGGCACCTTTTCTCATGCATGTCATCCTCTTCTTAGAACTGATTCCTTACATCACACGGTATACACATACTTGAGTCACCTTGCTATAAAAAGAATCCTAGGGTACTTTTATTTCCAAGTATAACAATTACCACAATTCAGCAGCCATGACCTCCCCAGCCTATTAAACTTCTCTGAGTTTTCTGCTCCTTTTAGAGAGATTATACACCATCTACGTACCTGTATCTAAAGGAGCTCACATTTTCAACTGGATCTGTTCAGCCAGGTCCAAGCTTGGATATCTTGTACAAACAATACATTCTATTATATAATTAGATGCTAAAACATGAGCATAGTCTTCTTTTCCATCACGGTCTGCATCTGTTTTGAAATCCATGTGTGTGTACATACAAGTTGACCATCCTATAGCCTCAGCCTTAATTCCAATAAAATGAACCAACTCCTATAGTACCCTTCCTCAGAGATTAACACAGCCCTAATCACTGTTCATGTTCTCATTTAGAAATATGCCCCCAAAGAGCAGAATTCAATATGACAATTTTTTTCAAACATTGATGTATTTAATCAACCAAAATTTGATTGCCTATTAATATGTTAAAAACACTTCTATGTATTAAGGATTCTATAGTTAACAAAGCTTAGACTAAAATTTCGTAACCATTGATTAATTGGGACTTAAGCACATAGTCTAGATGGATTCTGCTCAGAAAGTACATAGTCCTTGTTCTACCATGCAACTTATGTTCTAGATTCATTATATATTAATACTTACTTGGTGAATTCAAAATGACCCCCTCTTACCCACAGCTCCTATAAAGTCCATGCTACTCTAACCAGCAAAAGGGATCTTAGGTTCAGAATGATTTTCAAATGCAAGTGGCACAATAAGCTTCAATGTTTCCTTACATTTTAGAAAAGATACAGAATACAAATAACACAACATGCACAGAACAGCTTTGCATATGTTTCCCAAGCAGGGTTAGCAGTGACTCCCAAGCACAGCTCCTGATGAACCAGTATTTGTATGCCACCTGGGACATGTGTAATAACAAAAAACAGGGATGCATATGTGTGTGGCGTTCAACTGAGGAAGCCATCAGATCTGGATCTCCTACAGATTCTATTCCTAGCTATCCTGGTAGTCCCCTTGGGGAAACTTCACTGGCAGTTGGTATTATCAACAATCTTAAATTTTGCCTTTCTAATGTGGCTTCCCATTGTGATTTTAATTTACTTTTCTCTAATGACATTGAAGATATTTTTCAATGGGCTTACATGTCCCTCAATATGTGCTCTTCGGTGAAGTGTCTATTCAGAACTTTTATTTAATTATTTTTATCTGATTGCTTTACATTGAGTTGTGGGAGTTGTTTTTGTATTCTGGATATAATTCCTTAGTCAGATATAGTGTGCAAGTATTTTCACCTATTCTGTTTCCTTGCTTTTTTAATTCTCTTAACAGTGTTTTTCAAAGAACAGAAGTTTTAATATTTATAATACCCAATTCATTTACTATTTTTTATAAATGGCGTTGTGTCTAAGGAATCTTTGCCTACCTCTGGGTCATAAAGCATTTGTCCTATATTTTCTTTAGAAATTTTATAATTTAGGTCATTGAGCCATTCTGAGTTAGTTTTTGTGTATGACATAGGTTGAGGTTCATTTTTCAGCATCATTTAACACATTGTTTGTTTTCCTTCAAATAGTTTTTGTATCTTTATAAAATGTCAGTTGAAGGTATCTGTGTGGATCAATTTCTGAACTATATTGTTTCATTGATCTCTATGTGTATTCTTTCACAAGTGTACCATGTCTTCATTAATGTATCTTCATACTTAGTTTTGAAATTGGGTACTGTGAAGCACTTTTCATTTTTTTCTTTTTATAATAAATGCATTTCATTATTTATTTAGATGTTTAAGCTCTTCCACTACATTTTTACAAGCTGGTAAACACTGACAAATTATTTCTCCCACAGAACTATAACCACACATTCTTAGACAGTATAAATATATGGTTGAAGTAACATTAATACACACCACCATTTTATAAGTTATATAATAAAACACACTATCAAGTATCCAAATATTAAGTTATACAGCTCAAAAGGCACATAAAATACCAAATGTCTGTTCAAATCATTAGCAGAAACCCACTCCTTTTTTTGCAAGAGATTGGGAAGAGAAAGATTTTTAAAAATCACACTTCAAGCAAAAATAAGATGGTAAACTTCAGATTAAGTATAAAAAGTAATTTCAGAATTTTTAGGATTAAGAATTGTTTTAGCTACAACAACAATGTATCTCTACCTTTTAAAAAATATTTACTGAAGAGCATATTCTACATGTTCTGCACAAGACAAAGGCAACATTTTACTTAAAAGACTTAATAGCCCTTTCCCATTTATTTTTTAGGCTCCCTGTAAATTGTACCCCAAGTGCAAACATTAAAATGAAGTGTAAGGCTCTTTTATTTGGAGACATTAAAGATGTGCTTCTTACAATGCAGATTTTTAAATGGAGGCTCTCCCTATTAGCACAAAATGAGATTTATAAAAAGACATTAAATAATTGCTGTAAGACTTGGTATAAAAATCCAAAATAAAGAAAGTGGAACAAACCTGTTATATACTTGTATGAATATGAAAGATGTAAACATAAAGTGAGCAGGCAAATAACCAATAGACTCTACTTTCTGTGTTTGAAATGACTGAAGAGATAAACCACATAAGGTCCAGAGTGGTCATAGTTCCTAGGGATTTTAGTTCTGCCAGCTACCAAAAATATACAAATATTATGTTGGGTATTTTGGCATCTGATCTTTCTAAATTTTTTATATATTGATAAGATTCTGGCATGAGAATAGATTTAAAGACATAACTCAGTACTGCATAATTTCAAGAAATGTCAATTGGTGTAAATGATAAGCACATTTCAAATGCTGAACAACAAGAATATCTTACTGTCAAAATAGGATGCAATTATGTTGAGCTTGTGCCCTAGTAAAACTGCTTTTTCAGTATTTTTATGGAAAGTTCAATAAACTTATTCACCAAGTCAACAAGTTGGCTAATATGTTTTACAAATTAGGTCCTCTCCCAAGTTCTACTTTCAAGGCAATGGCATCAGACACCCCAGTTTTATTGAATAAAACAGTTGTTTCTATGACCCTTGGAATATTTGAAGTGCAGCCACATTTTCGGCTGATACTTCTCCAAATACAAAAGTTGCCTGCTGTTAAAAATTTTGTCTTATGTACTGTGCTGCATCTTCATATTTCGTTCCACCTTCAATTAATGCTAGAGCAACAATCACCAGAGCTTTCCTAAGGCCTGCAACACAATGAACAGCAATACAACAACCAGGCCCTTCACATAACTTAAGTTTTACAAGACCTAACCAATCACTCACAATCTGGTTGGATGGTGGTGCACCATCATCAAAGGGCCAGTCATGAACATGGATGCCTTCTTTCTCCACAAGAGTAGTGTTATAAGTCGTGTGACATACTCTTACTGTTGTGGTAATTCCATACTTCTTAAGTTCCTCTAAAATTAAGTTGGTACTGGTTGGGGTGTGTGTAATAAGAAATTTCATATGTGATTTCTATAGGAGCTAGGTGGTTCATTCGACCCACGTTATTATAATTTAGTTTAAAAAAACACTCAATAGGGTTATGAAAGAATTTAAAACATGAATATAGAAATGATTCAAAGAAACTGAGTCTACTTCAATATACTCCACTTGAAAGTCTCAGTACTTAGAGTAAGAAGTTGGGAGTAATGGGAAATAAAATGCCCTAATAAGCAGCAGCAATTCTTCAATCCAGTGACACTGAGGCAACAGAAAAGAAATGCACTAAGGCTTACCCAATCTGGATCAGAACTCTTATAAAATGTTCTGGAGAGTTCAACTGAACACTTCTGTGTCCAGGGAAACCCATTTTATGGGGACCTGTTGGTGGTATAGTAATGAATGTCTATAGTTCATTTGCCTACATAGAGGGCATGTTGTGCCTGACAGTAGTCTCTGCTGCCCTTCAAAAACTTCATAAATGTGTGACTAAGATCACCACAGAACTGAGGAGTATGTTTCTTCATTGAAGAGTATGGCCTAATCATACAACCAGTCCTGAGGCAGTGGCTATACAGGCAATGGTGGCTTCTGTACAGTAGTGGGTGGCAGTGGTTGTGACTTGGTGGCAAGGTCTTTGCAGATGCTGGAGGTACCAGACTCTACATACAGTGAGTAGCTTTGAGGAAAGCACGTAGCCCAGCCGCCTGCAGTAGACAGAGGCAGTATATGGTAATATGTGTGCCAAAGGTTCTTAGTTTTTCTTTTTGAAAACTTAATTGAGTAATTTAAATCATTTATTTCTCCACATAAATTTTATTAGTTTGTCAAAAACCTATAAAAAAATTCTACATTAAAATTGTATTGAATCTACAGATCAGCGGTGGGGGGGGGGGGGAGGGGTTAAATTGACGTGTTAATAGAACTAAGTATTCCAATCCATGAATATTGTATGTGTATTTATTTGAGACATCTTTGAAAAGCTATATGAGAAATCAAAGAGACAACCCATTAAGGTTTAGGAGTTAAGGATAGCTCCTGAAGAGAATGGGAGACAGAACATCCTCAACTGAAGTTTGATGAGATAATACAAGTTTAAGTTTCAGAGACAGAATGGAGGTTTATAGAAATATTAGCCACAAAAGTAGTATTTTCATTGAATTTATGCACAAAGTAATTCTTATAGATTTCAAATATTATTTCTACTCTTTTAATTTTAAATAAGATCGTTCTTGCTGTAAAATATGCATTCACTGTAGAAAATTTTGAAAACTCAAAACTTGTAACAATTTTTAAAATTCTTAATTTTATCCCTTAAATCCAACTGCTCTGAATGTCTAGCTTCCTTTCCACTTACATACAAATTAACTGGGTGATACAGTGATTTTAATTTGAATTTTACATTATATTCAAAATACTAAATATTTCCCAGTATAATTAATGTTCTATAAAATGCAAATTAGATTATTGTATGATATCTACTATGTAGCTATATAGTACTTTATTTTATCTATCCTCAGTTTTTTGAGTATTTAGGGCACTTCCAGTTTTACATTATAAATACCATGATGATTACATTTGGAAATTAAATATTCATATACAGCTTTGATTTTACTTTCAGGATAATCCCTAGAAGTTTAATTTAGTTAAAGCCATAAATATGTCAGCAATCTTACTTGTCAAATTTTCTTCCAGAGAAAACTGTATTAATATATTATCCCAGCAGCTGTGTCAAATACTGTCATTTTCTCATTTCAGTACATCTTCATGATACTAGTTATTATAATTTTTAAGTTCCATTTTTTGTAAAAATAGTATTTTATTTTTTAATTAATATTTTGATTATTAGAGTTTTCTGGAATTTGGCCAACAAATTTAAAATGCATAACAATAAAGTAATACCAATAATTTCAACCAGTTACTTAATGCTGTATCTCATAATATTATATCATATTATTTTAAAATTGCTATTGTGTATCTATTAAAACCTGGTCTTAATTAGATGTTCATATCTTAGATAGAAATTACAATAATGAAATGTATTATTAAAAGCAATCTAAATTAAACACTTAAATTATATATTTATGGTATTTAGAAACATAAAAGGGATTATATTTCTGGAAAGAGTTTTCTTAAGCAAGGAAAATTTATTTTAAATGGAGATATCTTTAATTGTGCTTAAAACTCACAAATTTGTAATACATTTTAAAATAGTACTAGTACATACTTGGAGTAATATACGGTTCATTAAAACATACTATATATAGAACTATCGAGTTGGTTCTAATACAACATAATTTGTCCATAAAACACATGTTACTCCTGCTCCCACATTGAGAATTACAAAGAGCTTCACTGGTTTTGGCAGTGGCTTGATTTATTGTTAATTATATATTCTGACACAACCCAGTGGATCATTGGGTATAATTTTATAGAAAGCATCTAAAGAGACTGTGCAATATTGCAAAGAAAAACAAAGCCATGAGTCTGCCCAGGCATGGTACTGCATGGTTATAGAGCAATTTCTCCGTGGATTGCACACCTGCTTTCTGGCCCATTAAGTCCTGCTGTCTCTACAAGCAACTGAGGTTGTAATGTCTTTCCCAAATGCATATTTTTCTGGGACCATGCATACCAAGTACACATAAATGTACATGTTGCCACCCTCATTTTTAATATATTCAATCTGACTAGAACTGAAAAATAGTCACCTTAGAAGACAAATTGCTTAATTGCCTAAAAGTCTGCTGTAAGTTGTATTCTGAAAAGCACTGCAAAAATTCCCTGTAGCTGTGGGGTGTTATTCTATTCCCTTATACATTCCTAAAATCATGATCTGATATTATTTTTGATAAAGAAGTGGTATTTAGGAATCATAATGTACACATCAGATCTGATTTTATTTTTATGCACATCAAAATTCCACTGCACCAAACCCCTGCAGTCACATATCATTACAGTAACTCCAGACAGCTATTTCTTACCTTTCACTGATGTGCATGAACCACTTCTCAATGATGTTTTCATGGTTTGTAGAACGTACCAAGAGTTAGTTAAGAAATAATTTCAACAGTAGAATTCCATTGGGAATGTCAATGAGCTAAAGGCATTTAGGACACACTATCTGCATTCCTAAGCTTTATTTTTATTTGCAGGATTAAAAACATTTGGGGTTAAAGAAGCACTGATCTGTACCTAATGGAAAAATATAGTACTCCTTCATCACAGACGTATATGTGTTGAAAAGACAAGGCATCTGCTGTGAGATTATATAATTGCGTTCTAGGAATTTTTGACATTATTTGGAACCAAAATCTGCAATGCTTTTAACCTTCATATATCTTTATTCAAAGCTTTAGACTAGGGGTGTACAACCTTTTGACTACTCTAGGCCATATTGGAAGAATGACCTTGGACCACACACAAAATACACTAACACTAATGATAGCTGATGAGCTTTAAAAAAAAAAAAAAAGTCCATGCATGATTTCTGTAATGTTTTAAGAAAGTTCACAAATTTGTGTCAGGCCACATTCATAGCTGTCCTGGGCCACATGCGGCCCAAGGGCTGCAGGTTAGACAAGCTTGCTTTAGAAGTTATTATATTACTTGTTTTACTATGAATACATACAAGTATACCTCACTTTATTGTACTTCATTTTATTGTACTTCATAGGTATTGTGTTTTTCACAAACTGAAGGCAAGATTCTTCATCAGCAAAAAGATTAAAACTCATTTTATTACAGGTGGTCTGGAACCGAACCCACACTATCTCCAAGGTATGCCTGTATATGGAATTGTTTTTTCTGTCTTGATTCGACTTATTAAGTCAACTAAAATTAAAAGTAAAATAAAATTGTGTTGGCAGACTAGTTAAGGTCAAAATGGCAAACTTATTTATCCCCCATATAAATATATTTATAAATATATTTCAATTATTAAATAATATTTGTTAAAACAGCATAAGCAAAACTTTTTACTTGCTTTTAATATTTAAAAAATATTGGAAGGGATAAAATGTACATTAGAAACCTCTTCTTCAAATTTCTAGGAGGGTGTGGTATCTAAAGAAAGAATAAATGGCAACTCCAACTTTGGATTTAACTTGAAAGAGGACATTTTAAGTAATATTATTTTCATTTTTTTGTTTAATGATATTCATTGTAAAGAAACAGAGCTATCTCAAAAAAGTAGAGATGTCATGATGACCAGAAAATAATCTGATCATTTTTTTATTCTTGCTATAAACATCTTATTCCTTTTTTGTATGTTTTCTAACAATATAGTCTCTCTATATTTTGTGAACTTGAGGTTGTAATTACAAAGAAGCAAGCATAAAACAAAGCAAGCTCTTCTCAAGGACAGAGTCAAAGTACCAAAGGGAAAATCAGAAAGAACAGCCATCTGTTCTGCTACCTACAGAAGTGTCAAGTCATGCTATCCCTCAGCAAAGAAAACATTTTTTAAAAACCTATGTTTAGGAAAACTAAATAACAGGTTGATTGCAATAGGTATATTATTATTTCATTTACATTTTTACATTGTTAATTCAGTATAGTAGTTGACTGAATTAAATATACTAAATCTGACATCTCTTTATTACAACTGACATGTGTAAAAAATATTTGGGGGGAAGTTGTGAGTAAGAAGAAAAAAAATTGTCTGCATGGCTCAATGAAAGTGAAATGAATAACAGGGACTACCAATCTCTAAAGCTTCTATCACACAATCCTAATGAATTTTTTAAATTACAGAATTCCTTGGTTAGCAGACTGATGCATAGAAAGTATTAAAATGCTTTGTAATTTGAGGAAATATCTCGTTGTGCATGCTTTCAGAAATGTCCATATTAACAGAACCAGGTTCCTGAAAATTGCTTGATTACAATGTTGTTTCTGAATGATATTAAACTACTTGAACAGTGAAAACTTTAGCCATTTATTAATAGTTAATTTCCCAACCCAACAGATACCAAAACACTACTTTAACTGAATCTAACAAATACCTTTTGTTTTGCAAAGCAATGATTCCTAATGCTAATTTTGTAGTATTTACAGATATTTACCTGAAATTCTCAAAGAATTTACTTTAATGTAATGTATTTTAAAATATATACCACTTTTACAGGAAATACCAGCCTGAAATTATTCAAACATTGACTGGCGAGGAGTTGCTAATATTAATTGAGGAATAAATAGCTGCAAAAAAATTGGATATTTATCTTCAATCATGACAATCCTGTGAAATATTATTTTTAAAGTGCTGAAGAGTCAGAGTAGTTAAATAATTTACTCAATATTCCACACCTCTGATTTGAAGCCAGAGCATTTCGATTCTCACATCTGTATTGCTGGTGAAAAAATAATGGAATATGGGCAACTCCATGTAATGAAGAAATAGAAACAACTCTTGGGTTACCTAAAAACATTTAATCACTTCTGCTATCCAGGTATTTTCTACTTTTTGTCAAAGAACTGAAAAAACGAAGCAGTAGCTACTCATCACTGGGTTGATATGCATTCACATTTTGCTTTCACTCAGGAGCACTCCGGTTCTCTAATCCAGGAAAGAGTGTCATGATAAAGGACACAGGAGTCAGCAAGTCTGGACTCTAATCCTGGCTCCATGGTTTATCAGCTATGTTAAGGTGGCTTGCTTTTAATTTCTCTTGGTAACTATTTCCTTATCTGTAACTGAGAATGATGATCAGATGCGGAGAATGGATGTAAAACTCAAAAGAAATAGATGAAACATATTTCTGGTTAGGAATTAATTCAAGGGAACAAGTTCAAGATGGCATTGTAGAAAGATCCTGAGCTCACCTCCACCCACAAACACACCAAATTTACCGCTACATTTGACTCATTTCCCTCTGAAATGATCTGAAATAGTTGAACTGTTCTCCACAACAAAGAATTAAAGGGCCACATTGAGATGGGTAGGAGAGGGTGAAACAAAGTCTTACACAAAATTCCACACCAAGCACGACAGCACACAGGAGGGAAGGGAGCTCACCAGACAGGTGCTTCTCCCAGATGAGGCAGGGGTCGAAAGGGGCAAACTTCTTGTTATAAAATAAACAAGTCATGGAGATACAATGTACAGCAGTACTATAGTTAATTGTATTTATAGTTAATGCACATTTGAGAGTAAATCTTAAAGGTTTTCACCACAAAAATATTTATAACTATGTATGGTGATGGATGTTAACTAGACTTAACATGCTGATCATTTGACAATATAAACAAATATCAAGTCATCATGTTGTACATCTGAAACTAATATAATATTGTATGTGAACCTAAACCTCAAAATAAAAGTAGTACAACTGGGTGCCATGAACCTCTCAGAAATAAGGGGCTTTGCACTGGAGAAAAAGAGCAATAACTTAAAAGTGTTAGAGCTGTCAGGGTCAAGAAGAATGCCAGTGCCACCTCCCAGACCTCTGAGCAGCCTCCAGCGGAGCCATCTACAGGAGGAATGCAGCTGGGAAGTGTCACACTCCGGTTAGGGTATGCAGGCATAGGGAATGATGCATGGCAGCTGCATGTGACTGAGAGAGGATTCCTGAAGTCACCATGAAAGTGTTACGGAAGGAGTGGTCTAGGTAAGAGCCATGGAGAGAATGCATGGAGTGGTCAGGGAACAAGAATCTGAGACAGGCTGCATGACAGAAGGCTTATGTTTGGAATAAGCCCAGAGATAAGTGGCATGATTGAAATTAATTGTCCTTGGGGTTTTAAATAAAATCTTTATGTAGTAGCACCGTGCATATGTATGTGAGGGGTGGTGACTAGGCAGTGAGATGCAGGTTTGGATTAAGCAGTAAAAAAGGGGCATTAAAAAGGAAGAGGTCATATAATATCACCCTCACCCTCAGATCATAACAAAGGAATCAAGAATTAAAGGACATTAACTAAATGATAAATTATTTTTAACTTATATTTTAGAATTTACATAACTGATCTCATTTAGAATAAGAGTTTATGTTTTGTCAAATGTGGGGAGGTTACAGATCTTTTTGTACTGGGTGAGAATAAGAGACTTAGGAGGTTCTAAATTCTGAAATGGAAAGGGACCTTGTGAGGAGCAGGTACAGGCCACCCTTGATCATATGCTGTGGCTTGAGTAAAAAAGCTGCTTTGATGCAAGATAAAATTTTGGTGAAAGCCGGTCAATATGTCTCCTCAAGCTGGAATTTGAACATTCTTTGGAAAAGGCTTCCCTTTCTTGCTAATCAGTCTAAAGTACGCTTTACAGCCAGGCAGAGCATTTAAGGTATATTTTAAGCTTTAAAAAAATGAATAAAATTAAACTGAAGAAAAACAAGAACACAAAATCGTTTAGTGAAATCAGTCAAATGTAGCCTGAATTTTATCCTAATAGTTTACTTACTGGTAGCCATTGCAAATGACATGTTCAGCTTACTTATAACAATTGATTTTTATTGAAGTAAATCTTTCCTCAAAATTGAGTATTTTCTCTTATTCATTTACTCAATACTAATACAAAAAATACTTAGTCTTTGCAATGCACCAGGAAGGCATCAGGTAATAGATCTACAAAGGTAAACCACACGTAGTCCCTACATTCCCAGCCCATACCATGACATGAGCACCAAATACGGAAAATCACGTAATTAAACAAACAGGTGAAAAAGCTTTCAAAGATAATTAAAATTTTAAAGATCCAAAATTTTTTTGGCATCAACATTTTCAACTTGATGCAAATAGTATTAAGTACATATATGCTTTTGCAATTCATAATAATATATTTAATATTTATTAGTTGTCATATTCTGTCTTAGTCAAATCCCTAATAACTGTAATGTTAAACTCAAACCGAAGATACTTTCTGTTCATTTCAATGTTAATATAAATTTTCTGTTTATCTCCAGACATTGCTCATACTTTAATATGTAACCATGTTTTATTCCCTTATTTTTTACTTCTATGGCTTTCTCACCAGTCATAAATCAATAAATGACTGCATAAAAAGTCAGTTATTTCCTGACAGATGTGATTTTTATACTTGAGAGAATTGCTTCTCAGCCTCTTGGCTAAGATCAAGAGTAGTATACTTGACAGAAGAGAGATCAACAGAGATGTAATTGCCAAAGTCAATTTAGATGGGATGAGAGCTTTGGTATCTGTTCTATTTGTTATTATCACAATCAAAATATGGTTGCTAACAATATGTATACTAATGTCAAACAAGCAAATCACTCCCAGGGCATTCCATTCTATTTTATTTGCAACTGCTATCATTGCATTTTACATGAACGGGCTCTGCTTACATAAGTGAACTGCAGTAATTTTTAAATATGAACTCTGGCTTTGTCACAAATGTTATAACATGGCTGATGTGAAACAATAAAGAATAGTTTTAGGAACGACAGGGTATGTATCTTATCCTATAGTTACAGATTTTTAAAACGGAGGTTGAAAGGTTCAATGAATATACTAATAAGAAAGTCAAGATTATAGCCTATTGTTCATGTATCATACTAGTCCACTACAATCTCAGAAGAACTCAGACAACACAAAATAAACTTTGCTTGAACCCATAAGCCTGTGTGTAGTAAATGTTTTGAGGCTTGACTTTACTGTCATTGTATCTCATTTTACATTTTCAGCTCTCCAATACAGTTGATTAAATAAAATACTTACTGAAATGCTCATGTATTATACATAAAGTCATTATTTCATTTGAAAATACCACATCCCTACATTTTTATTCTATTTCCCAAAAGTTACACTGATAATAACTTTTCATTCATAGTGTTACCAGTACTTGTGAGATGAAATCCTCATTTACCAGAAAATGTAATTTTCTGATTGAGAAATTCCTATTGATAAGTTAACTGTTAGGAACATTCATTTCTCTTGTTTGCTGTCAGCTATAATCTACAAAAGCAAATTATGCTTAAATTATAATGTTTGTTATAGTCAATTAAACAAATAAAAGGCAGCTACTAATGAACTAAGTACATTCTATTTTTTTAAAGATCTGTTTAAAAATGTATTATTTAACTAATTCATGATTAAAGCAGTCCCTGACTGATGTTAAAAGTAACCATCAATACAGTGATTTTAAAAAAGTCAAACCAGTTATAGTAATTGGGAAAAAGTAGGCTCCCTGTCCTCTATTCCATTAAAAACAGACTTTCTGAGGCAGATACGACTCATGGTGTAACATTTCCAGTTTTATGACGACAAAGAAACATTAATTTGATCTTTTGTTTTTGAAATATTCTATTGGTGTTACATGTCTTACACAGTTTTACATTCAAATGATGATATGCTACGCCTATTCTCACATTTGTGAAATTTTTACAGAAGAGATTGCATAGATTCACAGTCCTTCTATGAAATTTACTGTTTTATAGTCTTTTCCAGAATGCAAAGATTTCAGTCTCCAAGTTGGATTTTCACATAAAGAAGATAAAGAATGACGACATAATAGAGTTCGTCATTACATAAACATCGTCATGATGAGTTCAAATATCATTGGCAAATGTCAATTACTGATATGCTCATTTTCTAGTCCCTTCTATATATGTAATAAATCATAAGCATGGATTTTTAAAAATATTTTCATATTTTTATATTGGCTTTGAACAGTATATTCGAAATTGAATTGGTTGTTTCAGATATATCTTTCATATGTAAATAATTTCTAGGTATTTTAGCTTGATGCCTATTAATAAGAGAATTAAAAATAGAATGAGATTTTTTTAATGCAGAAACATTTTAATTAAGATCACTCTTCCATTTTTTAACAGATGGAACTCTATGACATGCCACTCTTGTCTGTTCAAAATACTCCATTTTTTTGTAAAGATTACAAAGCAATTGTTAGATCAAAACTGTGTGTATTTAGGCACAGCTATGAAGGTTGTCTGCAAAGAACAACTGGCAGCCACCTACGTGACTTGCTTATGAAAATGAGTATAATTTCTATTCCAAGATCACGCTCCTGTGATGTGAGTGAATGCACAATGCTTATCAGTTTTCATTATTGGTGAAGTCACTTGCTCCCCAATTTTGAAGAGTGCATCAATAGTCTACAAACATGAAAAAAACACAGGCAATAAAAAGGTACACACAGCCTTTGGAATATGAAAGTATGGCTAATTGTCTTATTTTATAATCAGCATAATCCTGTGAGATACCTTGGTATCATTACATCAATAAATAAGGTAGTCAACTTTCCAAGAATTAAAGTTTTTTTAAGATATAGTTCATATTGGAATACAGAATCCTTTCTACATGATTACATTTCTCACTATGGAGGGTGTCCTAGTTTTACGTATTTGTTTTAAAGTCATAAAGTGAAAGCTAACTATTTTGTGTTTTCAAAAGATTCTCTTGGTAGATTTGGATACTGAGTGATGAGGAGGAAAAAAAGGAAAGGAGAGTTAGGCTGAAAGAAAGTATATCTTTCTTTCTGATTTTCCAACTTGACCAAAATATACACAGCCATCTAGATACTTCTAGCATTTAGCACAACAGCATGATTTGCATGCCTTGAGAAGGGGATAGAAATGTAAATGATACAGTTGGGTTTGTCAGCATCATTGGAAGTCTTTTAAAAGTTCTAATGAGGCTGCAGCAAATTGTTCATGATGTGATATTTGTCATCAGATCACACACCCATCCTACATAAAACGTCTGAGAGGAATGCAGTATCAGCACTGGAACGTAAACTTCAGTTGGTTTCTGGTAAAATGAGCTGCTGAGGCTTTAGGAGGCACAAATGCGAAGTTAGCAGAACATATATAGCAGTACGAACAGCAGGCCTGGGGTTACCACAGGAGTAAAGGATCTGGCAGAAAGCTGGTCGAAGGATCACACAGGTAGTGCTTCTTAAGTTAAATGCCCAGCATCAAGGAGATTATGAGTTGAAGCCACAAGATTACAGAAAGTAACATGATTAGCGATATGATGCTTCAAATAAAGAGCCAGGAAACAGCTTTGAAAGTGAAGAAGAAATGGAGGAGAATAAATTTTAAAATAAATAACACAGAGAACTTTCCCTAACCTGAAGAAACACTTGACTCTGCATATTGAATGGCTTAATGAGGCCTTGGATAAAATAATTTTATAAGTTCACAAGGTGGACTATTCCTTCAGTCTAAAACGAAACCAGAAAATATAAGTGCCCTGCAAGAAGGACCAGTATCTCTGCCATCACCTTCCCTGCCCTCAAAGGAAGGAAATCCAATTAGTGTCAGACTCACCAGCAATGCTTCAAACTACAAGCTAGAGTGCGATGAGAACACCGGCCATTTCTGGGTTTCTACTAGCATACTCTCTGACTCACGTAAATGTACAGGGTCCAGAAGGAGAAACACCCTCTTCTATGAGCTGGTAATCTATCCCTAATCTTTTATTACAAATTCATAAGCCTGTAATTCTGTACCATAACAGTATTTTAATTACTTTGGAAAGGGCATTACTTCTGCCAGACCCTATATATCCCTGAAAATAGCTGTTAGTAGGAATTAAGATGATAGTATGGCATTCACTTGGCATATCATTGTTTTACATTTTTCATAACACCAGTGGGAAATAAGGGTGTTATTTAATAGGCACCCTTGAAAACCAAACAAAAATTTTAAATATGAAATTTTGTACTTAATAATTTTTTTAGAATACATTTAGTTTTACAGAAAAGTTCATACAGAATTGTTTTGCCTCAAACCCGTTTGTACGGTGCTGCAAATGTTCTCGAACTTAATTGTCAGACCTATTTGTAATACATTTAGATTCTTCTGCCATACTCTGCATTCTCTTCTGGGGTCCACAGCATCCCAGATGATATTTTTTATTTTGTATATTAAGTTTCATCCTCTGTTTTAAAAAAAAAAATTCTATGGGTTTTGACTAAAGCAAAGTGTCAAGTATCCATCATCACAGCAACTTACAGAATAATTTCATTGTTCTAAAATATACTCTTCCCATCTCTGACTCCCTAGCAACTGCTGATATCTTAACAATCTTCATCATTTTGCCTTTCCTAAAAAGTCATATAAATTGACAAAGTATTCAATAAATGTCAATTAGATCAAGTTGAATAACACAGCTGTTCAGATCACATATATCTTTACTGATTTCCTGTCTGTTTGATTTATCAATTATTGACAGAAGGCTGTTGAATTCTTCAACTCTAAGAGTAGATTTATCTATTTCTCCTTTCAGTTCTATCAAAATTACCTCAAGGATTTTGATATTCTATCATTAGGTCCATACACACTTAGGGTTGTTATCTGTTCTTAGAGAAGTGACCCCTCTGTCATGTAACACCCTCTTTTTCTCTGATAATCTTTCTACATGAAAGGCCAAAAATTAAGGTCCAATGTCATATGCTGTCTTGATATCCAATAAAAGTGGGAAGGCTTCAATGGCCTTAATACTACTTCCCCTCCCCATCTTCTCCCCCAGATCAGGTCCTTCTAACCAAACAACGCTTATCTTAGGGAACAGATACAGTTGCTGCTTATTCCTAAATAGCAGGCTGCAGTCTCCTGTGTTGTGCTATGGTCTCAAGGTATCCTTTTAGTGGTTTCCCTAGCATTTACAATATACATTTTTAACTAATATAAGTCCCTTTTAAATAATAATATACCACTACAATTCCTTATTCTTCTTTCCCATCCCTTATGACATTGCTGCTATTTATTTTGCTTATTCATATTCTATAATCAGGCAATTTATTAATACTATTACGTTAAACAAAATTTTTAAGTAAGAATGAATGACAGAACTAATTTCAGACAATGTGTTATGCAAGACTAAAAGTACAAAATGCAAATGAGGATCATTTTATTCCTATAAGAAGTATATTGTAAACTTAAAATTGAATATTCAGAACATTTTATGAGCAACGAGCATATATATATATGTAAATACATAAAATTAATATCAGGATGTCAGGAAGGGAAGTTGTTGTAGTTGACATTAACATATTTCTCAGCCTTTAAATTAGCAAGTAGATAAATTAGGACATAGAGTTTGCATTATTATTTTAAAAAATTAAATAACCTATAAACTGTGAGTGAAGATTTCTTTTAAGCAGTTATGAAACATTTAAAAAAATTACTCATATTAGGTCATCAACATTTATGGTATTTACTCTCAGACATAAATGTTCTATAATTTTAACTTACTAATAGAAGTTTAAAGAAAATACCCAATGATTCAAGAATTTGAAACATTTTTGAACTATTGGGTGAACGGTATAATTAAAAACATAATGTATTTAGAAAATGATGAAATAAGTCATACAACTCATCAAGAAATTACATGTGCAGCCTAAGAAGGGTTGAAACTCAAAGCAGTGTATGGCCATACCATCCTTAACATACCTGATCTTGTCTGATCTTATGAAGCTAAGCAGGGTTGGGCCTGATTAGTACTTAAATGGGAAACTCAAAGTAATTTTAATTACCTTAAATTATTTTACTATTTAATGAAATATTTGACTCAAATGTATTTTTGAAAATCTAAGAAATGTAATTCATTCATTTAACCAATATGCATTGCTACCTATTAGGTGCCAGGCATATCCTAGACACTGGGGATATAATGTGATGCTTCACTAATGAATATTGTGCTGCCAGTATACTAGTACAAAATACAGTACATAATATTATTTGAAATTTTTTGCGAAATTCGTGGCTTCTCAGAAAACAGATAGCGAAAAATAGATCAGAGAGAAGTCCACAACTTGGCCACCATGAACAAAAGAATCAAAGTGCCCTTTACTAGATGACTGGATAAAGAAGCAGTGGTACATATACACAATGGAATATTACTCAGCAATAAAAAAAGATGAAATAATGCCATTTGCGACAACATGGATGGACCTTGAGATCATCACGCTAAGCGAAACAAGCCAGACAGAAAAAACCAAGAACCATATGACTTCACTCATATGAATAATATAAAACTGAAAGCGACAAAGAAACAAAATTCATGGACACAATCAATAGTTTAGTGGTTACCTGAGGGCAAGTGGGGAGTGGGTGAGAGAGGAGGGAGGGAGAGTCAAACATACAGTGATGTAAGGAGAACTGACTCTGGGTGGTAAATACATAACACAACACATAGACAATGCACCGCAGAATTGTACACCTGGAAGCTATGTAATTTTTGCTAACCAATGTCACCTCAATAAATTTAACAATAAAAATAAATAAGAGGAAGAGGACAAAATGGCGACTGCAGAGGAGGTCCTTAAAGCCTCTCCCAGAGAACACAATTGAACGGCCACCCAGAAGCCAAGAAAGAGGGCCCTAGAGTTAACAAAAAACGGCAGCTGAGACATCCACGTATCGCAAGTAAACACCTAAGGTTTGGAGAGAAAGGGGCGAGCGGGAGAGAGGGGAGGGAGCAAAGACGGATTGTCACAGGACCCGATCGCGGCTGATTACAGTGCATGGGAGGGGAGAAGCCAGGAGGCGACAAGAGGAAAAGCCCTAGCAAAGGGCAGAATAGTGGAAGTCCGTTGGGGAGCTGGGATGGGGACCTGAAATTTGGAGCAGCAAGTTGGGGACATACCTTGGGAGCCAGCCTCTGTAACTCTTGAGTGGTAGCAGGGCTGAGCGAGGACTCTGAACTGCAGAGACGACATCTTGACTCTAGGCTGCCATGGGACCCACAGCGCAGGCGCGCGCAGCTCCTGCACAGGGCTGCGATTCCTGGTCGCAGCCCACTGCCGGGGTGTGCCGGCTGCTGCGTAGCAGCGCACAGCCCCTACACAGATGGGGCTGGGGTTCCTGGTCCCCACCCGCTGCGGAGGCGGACCAGCTGCCGGCGCGGTGTGCACAGCTCCTGCGTGGAGCTGCGGCTCCCATCCCCGGCCCACTGCAGTGGTGTGCCAGTTGCCTTCCTACTGCGGGGTCAGACCCACAGCTTCAGACTTGTGTGCACGCCTGCTCACATGCCCCTGGGTCCTAAAAGCAGTGTGAGCCCGCAGACTCTGACCCAACATTTGGCCACGGAAGCAGGCCAGGGAAGAAAGGCGGATTTGATAGCATTTGCCCCAGCCAGCAGGAGCAGTCTTGGCAAGTATAGGGGAGAAGATGGAGCTGCCCCGGTGTGCCTTTTTTTGGTCTCTCCCCTTTCCTACAATCTTCCCAACCAACTAACTAACTACAGGAAGCGGAGGGACCATGATAGATGTGCACTGCGTCCAAACATAGCAGGAGACCAGAAACAAGAAATAAACAACCCCTCTCTCCCGCAAAACTTGCCCCTCCCAGTACCACCTCGTGTCTGCCCTACAGCAAGACACCACAAAAGTACCAATGTGGGCTCCTGGGCACTACTGAACATAATGCCCTCATGTCAAAGAGTAAGAACCCAGCAGACAGGATGAATTCCTTAAAAACTAAAACTCCTCAGAAAGAACAGGACATTTATCAAAACAACTTCTTAGACCTAAAGCTTCCGAATTAAGTGACAGAGAATTTAAAGTAACCATGCTAAAGCCTGTGAGAGAAATGAAAAGATACTGGCAGAGCACCATGACTGACATAAACAACATAAAAAAGAACATGATTGACATAAAAAAGGAACTTCATGAACAAAAGGAACAATTTCACAAAGAAATTCAAAACATAAGGAAGATTGAGATGGAAATGTGAGAGATAAATAATACAATAAAAGGAGTGAGAAACAAAATAACTGCCATAGGAAACAGGGCCAACCAGATGGAGGAAAGAATGAGTGATATCAAAGATCAGAACATGGAAACAACTAAGAAAGAGGAAGAGAGGGACTATAGAACCAAAAGGATTGAAAGAACTCTGCAAGAACTATCTGACTCCATGAGACAAAACAACATCAGGATAATAGGAATAGAAGAAGGGGTAGAGCACTCTACAGAGAACATACTCAAACAAATAGATGAGAACTTTCCAAACCTATGGAAAGAGCTGGAATCCCAAGTTCAAGAAGAAAACAGGTCCCCCAGATACCTGGACCCTAACAGATCTTCTCCAAGACACGTGGTACTAAAGATGTCCAAAACTAAAGACAAAGAGACAATTCTCAAGGCAGCCAGGGAAAAAAGAACTATAACCTTTAGAGGAAAACCCATCAGGCTGGCATCAGATTTCTCAGCAGAAACTCTGCAAGCCAGGAGGGAGTGGAATCTAATATTCAAAAATTTAAAAGAGAGGAACTTCCAGCCAAGAATAAATTATCCAGCAAAATTATCTTTCAGATATGAAGGTGGAATAAAGACCTTCTCAGACACACAGAAGCTGAGGGGATTTGCCAGCACAAGGCCAGCACTCCAAGAAATACTGAAGGAGGCTCTTCGACCTGAAACAAAACATCAGGAAAAATGGAATAAAGTTGGGGCAGCAAGAAAGAAACAAAAATAAAACAAAAACAAACAGAGAAATAAGTAATGGCCACAGGAAATCCTCACATATCAATCATCACTCTAAATGTTAATGGACTGAACTCACCAATAAAAAAACATAGAGTAGCAGACTGGATTAAAAAACAGAACCCATCCATGTGCTATCTCCAAGAAACACACCTCAGCCATAAGGACAACACAGACTCAGAGTGAAAGGATGGGAAACAATACTTCAAGCAAATGGTAACCAGAGAAAAGCAGGAGTTGCCATACTGATATCTAATGAAATAAACTTCAGGTTAAAAAAGATAGTAAAAGACAAGGATGGACATTACATAATGATAAAAGGCACAATACAACAACAAGAAGACTTGACACTAATTAATATATATGC
>PVJL010001576.1:134723-188268 GCA_004026885.1 Lyroderma lyra | reverse complement strand
ACAGTCATTTATCAGAGAACCTTAGGTACCCAATCTCAAAATAGTAAAATGTGAGTCTCTCTTGTCCTCTTTCCACATTGAACTCTGAGAAAACTCTCTTATTCCAGATTCTCTCCTACAAAATCAACACCCCAAGTTTCAGCTCTGAGGCAAAAGCTATCTTTGAAATGCCTGACATTTCAAACTGAATTCTTCAATCCAACTTTGTCTTAAATTTTCACCAAACTCAATCCCTGTCATCTCTATCTCTGCATACTTTACCACCCCGCCTAGGAAGAAAGGCTTCTCCACCTGCCACCCACTCCTATTACTGCTATCAGTGGAGCCTCAACCAGACAGATCTCCCTCCGGCTTTCTTCGGCCAGGTTTCCCCATAATGCAGTCACGGGGCGGCATCCACACGAGCAAGCAAACGCAGCCACAGGAGCTCCTAATGCAATCAAACCTTTTGCACTTAGTATCACTTGAAGTGCCCTAATATCCTGAAGACATGAACTAACAGAAATGAACTATGTCTGAGTGCTAGGGGAATATGGGACAGTGAAGGACATCAAAAAACAATGAAGATTCAGAAATCTCCCAACATCACTTTTCAAATACTTAAAAAAAAAATCCTTAAAGCATCATTACCTTGAGTAATGTACATGTAGTTTAATACATAAACATATTTATTTAATATATAAAATATATCAATAAACTGTGGGGTAGACACTGACACAGATGCATAAATTTAAAGGAAAAAGATCAAAACTGTTCTAATGAGGGGGTTTCTAAGCCACATCAAGTCCAACAGAGGGTAATAAACTTGGACCTGAAATCCCGGAATATTTACTAAGAGAAAGTCTTATTTTTCACCATGTTCACATATTTGTAATTAAAAATATGTAGAATGTCTTAAATATTCTCAATTAATTTAAACACTATTCTTTTTCATAAAAGCTCTATTTTTTTTTTTTATAGTTCTGCCACCAGCCAATCTGAGAACTTAGAAGTTATTAGGAAGATTAGAAAATGATCTAAGGATACGCAAGCCACAAGCAACAGTTTAGGATTTTTCATTCAGCTTGCAAATTGGATTAGCAGGACAAATGATGCATAGATGACTGTTTACTTGGTTTTTCTTTTCTAATATCAAAGATACCTAGTTGTATCTAAAGGTTGATGTTGGAATCCCTTTGAGAGGAAATAGTTAAATCAGAGAAAGGATATCATTAATAAACTATTAAGTCCTAGGAAGTAAACAGAACCAAAGTCCTTAGAACAGGTAGAAGGATCAGCCTTAGATAAAAGGTGGCAAAGTTCTGTTTCAACAGGAGAAAAGGTAGGCACGATGCAATACTACTACAGGGGAAGTTGTCCCATCATATCTAGCTGTTTCTATGGTCTGGGCAAAAGGATCTAAGGTTTTTGGGAATTCTGGCTGCTGGTTAAAAATCTATGTGTAATTTTTCAAACCTGACCACAGGCAATTACAAAGGCTTTATCTGGCAGGCCTCAGTGGGGAGGGCTGCATTCCCACATCAGGCCTGGTGTACAACTAATGCTCTGTAGGGAGCTGCAGCCACGGCCTCAGGCACCATAGTTTTCACACTTACATTCCTAGCCCCAGTGCCTTTAGTCCTAGGTCTGTTACTTGAGGCCTTGGGCACAGGTCTTTAAGACACTTTGCACTCTGACTTAGTGCCCAGTACTTTGCTAGTTCTAGCACTCCCACTCGCACTCCATGTGACCCAAGTGCCCTAACACTGTCAGAGCCTTTTGTTCTGTGCTCTCTCAAGAATGAGATGACAATGACCCCAACATCTGTGCTGATCCACCTGAGCCTGGATCAGTGCATAGTTACAAGGGGGGAAATGGAAGGTCGGAGGTGTGGGGAGGGTGGTCAGCATTTCCCCCAGTTTAAGCTTCTTTCTTATACCAGCACAGTAAGTCATTGAAGGTTTAACTCCTTCATTTATTGCTTGTTGCTTTACTGGGCTTCTCTGATACCTGAAGCTCTGCCCTGTCCTCCTGCTGGTTGAGCTCCTGACAGTCCTTAGAGAGGGAAGTGCAGATTCCTGAGTGCACAGTCTTGTTTCTTCATTCCTAATTGTGCCGTCTTGAGCAACTTGCTGAATCTGTGTAAACTTCAATTTTCTCACTTATAAAATAGGCATAAATATAGAGATAACTACTACTTAACTGTGAGGATTAACTTAAATGAGGCAATATAGAATATTCAGCACTGGAGAATTTTCAATACCAAGATGAGATGTTTGTACTTCGCTAAGCAAATGTAGTCAAATTTGTTTCCTTTTTGAATAGGTAATACACAAACTAAGTTTTTAAAAAATTGCCAAGGGAAAATATGTATATAACCTAAAGATCATCCTTACCTCCTAGTGCCTCCTCCCCTCTAATAACACATGTAATAAAATCCTGCAAATCTGTGTTGCTCATAGTAGGTAGAACTCTCAGTCTCCCAAAAAGTTGACTAAAAATTGTAATATCCTGGGGAGTTCCCTGGTGGTGTAGTGGCTTAAGGCTTCGGCGCTGGCGCTGTCAGTGCTGCGGACTGGGTTGGATTCCCAGCCAGGGAGCTACCCACATACCAAAAAGCAAAAAAAAAAAAAAAAAAAATTGTAATATACTATTTTTAATGTATGTCTTATGTTAGCTCTTAAGTATTTTCACTAAATTAAATATGATTAAATGGAAATATTCACTATACTTCTAGAGTCTAAGTATACTTTTCTGAGTACTATATCTTGCCAGTAAGTTATACAAAGCTGCTTATGAAAATACCAACTTTTCCTTTGATATATTAAAACATTTTATTTACCTGGAGCAGTCCTTTATGTTTTTACACAGAAAAGGCTTTTCTATTTAAGCAGGAAGAATAGTGAGGTTTATCGCTTTAATTCTTAAAGTGATGTGGATCCTTCACTAGCCATTATTATTAGGAATTACCTATTCGGTGTATGTGAATGCTTCTTGTGTTAAAGCACCCAGTAATATTCTTTGAAATAAAAAAGAGAAATAAGATTCACAATAAAAATTAAAGAAATTTATTTGCTTTTGAATTCATTTACCTTCCATTCCCAAGCAGAACTGCTACAACAAACAGTACATACATGTAACGTTTCTGCCTGTCTGGAGAGATGAATAGGGAGCCCTTATACTTGAAGTCTGCCCCACCTCTGGCTCCCTTGCTGGAGGCATGTGCAAGTTCTAAAGTCTGCATGCTCCTGGCGAGACACCAAGCCTTTTCTCCTCAATTCTCATTGTACTTATCTCATTATATCCTTTTCCTTTGTTTATGTCAATCTCCACAAATGGCTCAAGTTGCTGTCTTCAAGTATCATCCCCACACTGTTCTGTACATCCCCTCCTCAATCTACCATCCCTTCCCAATTCATTAAAACCCTTCCACTGGGTCATCAGGAATTCACAGCTAATCATTAGCAAAATCCCTAAAATCCCCGCTGCATCTCTCGTATTTCTCTTCTCTCCTTTGTCTAACTGAAACCTGACGGCCCTCTGAGGAAATCGCTCCCCCTGAACACTACTTAAATATAAACATGTTCTCTTCCACAGACCTCCAAACACCAGGCATAACAGTAGATTGAAGGAGATGAAAACTAACTGCAATGCATGATCCCAGATTGGATTTTGGGCCAGGAAAAATATACCATGGATCAGACAACAGTATTGCAACAAAATTAATTTTTTTTACTTTAATAATGATCTACTAATTCTATCAGATATTTATCATATTATTATACTGTGGTGATAATACTGTCTTTTTTCCCCCTATGGAATACATATTGAAGATTTTTAGAGACAAAGGGACATAATGTTCCAACTTACTCTAAAATGTTACAAAAGCTATGTGTATATTGAAAGAGAGAGAGGAGAGAGAGAATAAGAAACAAGGCAGAATATGAACAACTCCTAAATCTGGATAACTGGCATACAGGTGGTAATCTTGCAAAGTTTCCTCAATAATTTGAAATTTTATTCAAAGCAAAAATTACAATCAATCAGTCATGGCTGACCCTAAAATTTTGATCCTGAATGACTGGAATAGGAGTAGTATCACCAATAATGCAGAAGGAAAATAAGAGAGGGTGGCAGAGAAGGAGGATTGAATTGTGAACATGTGAATTTTGAGGTGTGACACATTCAGTAGGGTATTATTGTCAGTCAGCAGCTGGAACTTGATATTTGGAAAAAAGACAGTGGCAGCAAGACAGCTCCTTCATAATGATAGGGCATCTAACAAATACATCCAAAATGCTCCCCCTTAAAGAAGGAAAAGGTATTAAGAATGATTACATGCAGGTTATTTTCAAAGGCCAGCAAACTAATCAGAAATCTCACTCGATGAAATGTATTATTTGCAGTTCAGAAAACGGCAGAAAATTATCTTAAACTAAACTAATCTAATTCAGGCAGATCATCATCTTTTCTATATTGTGTTGATGCACAAATTTTGAAGGCAGGACTGATGATAGTTGTTACTCTAACTGCATGCAGGAAATAAAAGGGACGTTTCATACTTCAGCATTATTACTTTAATTCCTGAAAGCACTAGAGGATATGTGGCCTTTAAATTATGCTTTAGAAGTAGCTCAAGACTGCAAACTGTGTTGCATTTCAATAGACAAGCTTAATTGACTCGTGTTCTAGAATGACTGATGTGTGGTCTCTCTGGTAATGCTGAATACCACCTGTTCTATAATCATTTTAATCATCGAATTGCCACATGGCACCAGTTACGGATGCTACCACTCTGTAGCATGACAGACATTTTAAGGGCCATTTGTTTTTCTATTTAAATTATACTGATAAATTAAATTTGGGAAGATATTTATGGTGCAAAGGGGACTGACTTAGAGTAGGGACGTACCCCCGTCTCTAAAACATGCTTCTCTAACATCCAAGAACCACTGAGTCCTTCCATGTAACCAAAGAAAAATGTGTTTTCAAGAACTGCACAAATAAATGCAGAATTTGTCTGAAACCATTTCTCTTTTTTTTTTTTTTTTGCCTCAAAAATATGTCTTATTATAAAATTGAAATGTTACTCACACAAACAACTATTCTAAGAAGTGGTTGCTATAAGGACGCTGTATACTGGAGGGGATCTTTCCAAAACTTCAGTCTCCGATGCAAATTTATTTCTTAGATCACACCACACAGCTGTGCAGTAAGTGTATGTGCTCTTGGCGCTAGCTATGATACATTCTTTGAAGAAAAGCCCCTCCACAAAAAACATCAGTCAAGAGGTACAGAAAACACACCATGAATCCCACTCCATTACTTTTGTGCTTACTGCTTTCACACACTATAGTTTCATGCTTGTCTGAGAACTTCTATAATCATATTTATTTTAAAAGAATTGGCTTTATTGTGTTATCTAAAATAATACAAAGCACATAAAACAAGTACCCGTGGGCGTAGGAAATGCTACTCATCATCTCAGCACAATATGAAGTGCACCCCTGTTTTAAAGCAAAAATGTTTATGGAAAACTATTTTGCTATTATCTTTCTCTTGTAGGGGTTGTTTCAGCACTAGCCTTGGCCCCAAAGTACAATTCAGTTTATTTACTTTTCCAACAATACAACTGCGAACTGTATAGGCTTCAAGTAACACAGGTGTAAACGTTAATGGAAATTATGTTCCCTTTGCTTCAGAGTGTATTTTTACAATGGTATTTCTAATTTTCACGGAGCTGCCCGGGCTGCAACTAAATTAATTATTTTAATCATCTTATACAATATTTACTAAAGTAAAACTCTTACATAAAGCATATTTTCTGCTTTGTGAATATAAAACTATAGTAATTGTATGGTTCATTTACTACACAAAAACGTGTTTGGTTAATTAAAAGGAGCATATCTATTATTTGTTTCAATAGTACATATTCTACAATTTTAATGCTACTGATGGTAAAATTTTATTTCCAACTCATTATACCAGAATGTATATGGTATTTTCAAATGGGAACTGACTGACAACCGTTCAGACTATGGGACACCAAATGACTTGTACTAAAATAGCATTATTTGTGCTAAAGCCTATGACCTAATTTCACCTTGACCACCAGAAACGTCATTTTAATCAACAGATCTGGAATTTTCTCATCAACACCAGTGAGGTTATCTGTCAAAAAGGCCACTAAACTCCCCACAGGAAGAAGCAGCAATTGGCATGATGATTCTTATGCTAATAGCTTCCTTGCCCCACCCTTCTTCCTATAAAATCCTTCTGTTTTACACAACCTTTTGGAGTAGATTCAATGATGCCAATTCATGAATTGCTTAATAAAACCAATTAGATCTTCAAATTTACTTCACTAAATTTTGTTTTTTAACAGGCTGAAATTAAGTTCTGTTTCAATAAGCAAACTGAAGTGTAGACAAAGGAAAAAAATATAAGAAATAAACAGGAAACCTACTAATGGTAACAAGAGTTGGATAAACTAAAAAAATTAACAAGGTGAGTAGTAGACTTCATTGGTCCTCTAAGAATAGCAGGTCCACTCTGGTGAGCCTCACTGAGAAGACACAGCTGGAATAAGAGTTTATTTGATGACAAGGATGGGAAGTAAGATCTCAACTTCTTGGAAGAATAACAGTTTTGCTGTTTCTTTCATGCTTTTGGAATTATGGAGGGATATAAGGAAGAGTGCACGAAGGTAGGAAAAAGCAAGTTACAGAAGAGTTAACAAGATTATGTGCTTCTTTGAGGGTAGTCATGCATCCAGGGGAATCTGAAAAAGAGGCATTTCAAAGGTATGTTAAACTAGAGGAACAAAAATAGCGGACAGGCCTTGCTTAAGGCAAAGGTAAACCTTTTACTAAAAAAGCTACATGCTTGGAGCATGAATACCCACCATGACCTGCCTCATTAGGAATTTAAGATCAGATCATCCTGTAAGATTACTTTCAATTAGATTAATGACAGCACCTTTTTTTCATTCATACTTAACCAATTGATGAGATATTGTATAAAAAGGAAGAGATCTATGAAGTATAAGGATTGTTTCCTATTCAAAACTGAAATTATTTATTAGGAGGCAATTAAAACACAGTATATGGACGGCTTCTATAACTAATTATAGAAAAAATTATTGTGGAGGAAGGTGGTCCAACTTTCAGCCTGCAGCCCAACACAAATTTGTAAACTTTCTTAAAATGTTACAAAAATTATACACAAATCTTCCTTTAGCTCATCAGCTATCATTAATGTTAGTGCATTTTATGTGTAGCCCAAGACTATTCCTCTTTCAATACGGTCCAGGGAAACCAAAAGGTTGGCCACCTCTGCTATAGAGCAATACTCATTTATTTTCAATAAGGCTTATTGAAGCTATAATATGAATAAAACATTGACATACACATTTATTTACTTGCATTAAAGGGGCTTAAAATCTGGTCAAAATCAGCCATTGGCACACATGGTAATATCTTTGAATTCACATACCATAAGTGATAACAGAAACACGGCTAAACAGAAGAAATTACAATATTGCAGATATGGAACCACAGGTCAAAGAGGGACAGAAACAAATGAGATTAAGACTTGGTGACTAACTGTGGGGAAAAAGACAAAGTGTCATGGAAGCAATGCAATAATGATAGTAAAAAAATCGCTACAAATCATGCATTATGCAGTAGACCACAAGCTCAAGTGCACAGGGATTTTCATCTGTATTTTTGACTGTTGTGCTCTCAGTTCCTAAAACTGTGATACACAGTAGGGACTCAATCAATGTGTGTGTTGGATGACTAAATAAAGTGCCACACAGCTTATGTACATTACATTTCATCTTTATGCTTTCCTGCAAAGTTATTATTCTTATTGTCACTTTTAAAATTAAAAACTAAGGCTTAGCATGGCTGAATACCAGGCTAAAATCATACAGGTTAGCTATTATGAAAATATAGGTTCTTCTAACTCTAAAGGTGGTCTTTCTTGTGCAACACCAGGAAAGGTACAGTGAGTAGGCCTCTAAGCTTTATTGTTTGTAACAAGGCGAGTGATCTTTGGTAACTTACTTAGTTTCTCTGTGGAACCACTACATTTAGAGGCAAAGGGCTGTATTTACAAACAGAAAAATTCATAGTAATACTATCTGTTGACAACACACAATTGATTATAAGATCACATTGGTCCATATAAAAGTGCCTTGATGTATAAATAAAATATTGATATTAATAATTAAGATGGCCCCAATGGTTTAAATGTTATTAAAATAAATAATACATGAAAAGGATATATGGAAGGGACTTTACTATTTATTGTGATTTTTGTTGTTGTTTTGTTGTTTTCTTTGAGAGAATGATCTGTTCTATAGATACTGCATTGAACCACACGTAGGAAATGGAAATTGTGTCTTGAACAATTAAAGATACAGGATAGAGCCCGTAATTGAGGGCATGCATTTGAAGTCATCTGGAGAGTCGTGGCAATTAAACTCAGAGAAATATCAGAGTTTTGAAAGAAAATGATGCACAACTAAGGAAGGTAGAGGACTTAAGAATACCTATGGAAAAAGTACTAGAAATAAAGAAACAGTTACAGAAGCTGGCAGTGCAAGGTCACAAAGGCCAAAATGGACGAGCTCATACTAAGGAAGAGCTGCCTAGTAATATATAAAGTACAGGAGACACACAAAGTAGAAAAACCATTGCATTTGACATTTGTCCTTAGTTATGTAAAAAAAATACTTTTAGTACAGGTACCAGTTTAAAAGAGGAACAGGATATACCTTTACTTTTTGTTTAATCTTTGGAGATACCTAAGTATGTTTTAAAACAGAGGGAATGAGTACTGGAAAAGATGAGGTAAAATGTGAAAGAGCCGTGAGGTTGCAAAGGCAGGGAAGATTAAAGCACAGCACAGGAGCAACAGTCTTAGAATATTCTCTCCGTCAAAGTGAAAAGAAGTAGTTGATAAAGAAATATGGTTAGGATACAGGAATATTTTGATGTCAAAAAGAGGGGAGATCATTGGCTCAGATTCCCTTTTTAGGAATGAGGTGCTTAAAAGCAATAGAGATACAGCAACAAACAAGAGACAACACAGTCTTGCCCTCCCAGAACCTGTCCAATGTGGTGGACAGCAGCCTTGAACAAAAGGAGAGTGGAGGCAGGATGTTCAAAAAACTAGAACTATGTTTGAACTCATATGAGAAATGTGATAAACAGTTAATAAAAAAAAAAAAGAACTGCCAAATGATAATTTTTGCTCAAAGATGAAGCTCAGAATGGATTTGTATTGGACAAAATCTGTGGGTTACATAGTTTTTCTTTAGTTAATTTTTGATAATCTAGACACAGAAAAAGACAAAAATAGAACAAGTTAATGAAAAGCTGTTCTATGATGTGTGGATTGTTTTTCTTTTTCACAGTACATATATTTTTCAATCTTAAGTAGAACAAGACTTTTTAAAAGTCTTTAACAAAGCCAAGAACTGAAACTACTGCTGCTTTATATAGAACACAGTAGATTTGTAGTTAACCGGCACCCATGCCAGATAAATGTAGTATTGTTTCTTCTAATTTTTTCCTGGTTACTTGAGACTGCAGGTTGCTTGAGTTCTGGTTAATGGAGAGCCTACCATAATTGGTTTAAAAAACTAATCCATGAATGAAAACCTGTCAATTTTAGGATTCAAAGACAAGGAATTATGATATTAGTTTTCACCTTTCTCAAACTTCTATTATCTGAGGGTTAAAGGAGACATATTAAAAGTCAAATCTTGTTATGTCTAAGCTCACACAGGAAGTTAGTTTTTTCCACACAAAGATAACAATGATATTGATAAACTTCAAAGCATGAAGGTATACTGTGAAAAACAAGTATCATCATACTTAATGTTGTTGTTAGAAAAGGGCTGGGTTAAATACAGATTCCAGCGATTAGTTAATTCTTTTCAAGTTAGCATGAAACAGAATATCTATCCAGTATTCTAGTGATCATGGATTAGCATAAAACTGAGTTTTTAATGACAAAGTCTAGGGTCCAAGAAAAGTATATAACTGAAGGAGATTTAAACCTAAGAGTTATAATCACTTGGTTACCTAAACAGTGATTAGTAAGAGCTAAAACTTCCTAAGACTAAACAAATTAATGCTTAGTTTCTTTTTTTTTTTTTTTTTTTTTTTTTTTTTTTTTTTTTTTTTTTTTTTTTTTTTTTTTTTTTTTTTTTTTTTTTTTTTTTTTTTTTTTTTTTTTTTTTTTTTTTTTTTTTTTTTTTTTTTTTTTTTAGTGGGCTAATGTTTATGCCTTCTTAAAAGTTCAAGTCCATACTAGTAAGGGTTAGTCATTTCATACATGTTAGGATTTTTAAAGTACCAGTCAGTAGCTCTTCTGCTTTTTCCACTCAAGACCTGAACCACCTGAGACAAAGGAGTCAGGTAGATAACCATTAACATTATCAGCCTTGTCATTGATGGAATTTGTAGAACAAGGCTTAGTTTAGGGAAAATATAGACTTCCTAATAATGAACCTCTTAATTAGGCATATTTATAAAACTAATCACAGAAAACTGGGAATGGCAAGATCCCCTTACAAGGTCAGGTATGTGGATGCCACCTTTGCCACATGGCATGGCCAAGAGATGGTCAAAGATTATGCTCTCTGCAGCAGCCAGATGTCAAAGAATAGAAGGAAAGAGAGAGCAAGTCATGTATGCAGACCCATTTCCCTCTCTCCACACATCTAGGGAAGTTGGGCTAACACAGGCAAGAGTGAACAATAATGGAGAAACCCCGGGGAGGAAAAGGGGTAAAAAGGTTCTTCTGTAACAATGCAGAGCTGTATTTCAGGGGCAGGTGGGGGCGGGGGGGGGGGGAGCGGAATAACAAACTTTATAACCTGGGCATTCTCGTGGGAAGGTTGCAAACTCAGCTTCAGAAAGACTGACCTAACAAAGTAGGAAACATCCCAGCCGTAAGTGGTCTAGATAATTGCCACTTCTCACTGCTTCATTTGACCCAAGAAGACAGTGAAATGTGGCATACCTGGTTAGACTCTCTGTTATTAAACGCCACCCTTGTGGCTGGGTTCTGGAAAGATGATGATTTTATCACGTTCATAGCTTTAAAACAAGCTCTGGAGAAATGTGTTTTATAATCCTATGTTTAATTCTTTATGCAATATTATCTCTCTGTAAACACAGCCCAGCCTAATCCCCTGAAATGCAGTTTTTAAAAAAGGCAACCAAGAATGTCATATAAAATGAATGCCAGGATTCACAGCATGTAAATCCAAGTTCAAAATTCTTATCTTTCAACAGGTCTGAGAAAACACTGATGGGTTGCTAGACCATTTTTTTCATGTCCTCCAGAATCTTCTCCAGTGTGAGATCTAAGTATAAAAAGACACCCCATCAAGTTCCAACAAACTTCAAAACTTTGAAAAATCATCACTTCAATGGACATATTTTCATTCTATTCCTGTCAGTGATAAACAGAGTGATTATGGCAGGTTCTGTGATGGTTGTTACTGTGATTCCCATAAGCACAGGGCCTGACAGGAGATACAGCACGAAATCTTCCCTCACTTCTTCCTGTTCTTTTTCTCTCATTTCATTTTCTCAAAGTAATATTGATTCACTCACATACATGCAGAATCAGATTCTAAATAATTAACTCTGTACTTCAAATATTTGATACTTATGATGGCCAGATATTTTAATTAGCCTTCCCTTGCTATTTCTCAGATCTTCAAACCATGAACTTCTTTTTTGTTAAATGACTTAAAATTTAGTGTGGTAACAAACCAAAATTAAGATTGATTTTTAATTATCATATCCTCTTACAACATTTATGAGTAAATAAGTCTTAAATATACATTCAGCAATTCTGCTTTTATATTAGAATGAACTTTCCTCTGTATAAGCTAAACGATAAAGGTGAGTTAATTTGAAAACTTGAAGACTTTCTACTATTTCCATTATGAATGTATTTCCTCTTTGATTTCAGAATATGAAAGTATTTGAAAATAAGCACCTTTCATATATGCTGAATAGAATACTATAGTAGATACAAAGAATATAAGAGTAACATTCAGAACTCAATCTAGAGTCTCTTCACAAAATAATTGCTCTCTTCCTATAAAGAAATTACCTTTTCATCTAAGAGTTGAGATGACTAATGTAAGGAACCTTATTATTGAAGCAAAAGAGTTACTAGGTTAGCAAAGAAGGTTGGCATTTTTGTGGAGTACAACGTGACTGATTACCATGATGTAAGTAAGAGTAACTGCACTTACAGAACTACATTACAGATAGAATTAGACTGAAAGTTGTCATTTAACATCATAGGATGAGAAAAGAAAAATCTGAAAGGAAAAGAGGCATATATTAATCTTGATATATATTTTTCATTATAATCTCATTGAGGGAAATAAGTGTTCCACCAACTTAAAAATGTCTTAAAATAATCACATCACTTTGGGGGAAAGACAAAGCATTACTTAAAAGTTGTCAGGGTCAGAGAGGTGTAAAACATCAATGCCTTTGATCTCTCAGTTGGGGTGAGTACAGTGGTGATGAGCTAGTGCATTTGAAAATGTATGAATCCTAATAGACAATAAGGAAGAATGAATTGTCAAACTGCATTTTTGAAACCAGTTAACTGAAATTTTCCAAGAGCTTCTATAAACTAATTCAACCTAGTATCTGATTTCATTATATAAGAACTAAGAGAAAAATTCATGTTACCAATAAGTTTATTCTGCATATCTAATATCATGTAGAAAAGTATATAGTAGATAATGTAGCGTATAAATATTAAGATAAATATACTTAATATTTTTATAACATAAATTGGTTTCCAAAGTATTCAACTTTGAAGGTCATGTAATCACAGTTTTAGCACACCTAGATCTTAAAAAAAAGAGAGACCCTGCATTTTGCATGGCATGTATTTTTAAAGGAAGGGTCTACCTACTTTTCCAATAATAACTTCAGAAACTCTGCAGAAAGATTAATGATGTAAACTTCTATAACAAATTTTGCTAAAATGAAGTCAGTTTTTAAAATATGACCAACCAGTTACAGAGAAAGGCATAACAAGTATAAAAATTAAATTGATCACTTAACACAAGTTGCTGATGATCAAGAAAATCTAACACAAAGTAAAGTGAAAAGTTCCAAATATCTTAAGGCACATTTTTGGAGAAAAATCTCAGTGTTATTCTAAGTCAAATTTTAGTTTTATATTTCAGTAGACAAATTCTACAATGCCCTGGCAAAAGCACTATTTACAGTAAACTGCTTCATTACATATCTAAAAGATGTCAAGTAATATTTTAAATTGTTTGGCCAATTCCTGCTTCTATATTTCATAGAACTCTTAAAGAAAAATAAATCTTCATGTTATTGTTTATAGCTTATCTTGAAACAAGGAGGGCTATAATTTCTCACTGATTCGACTTAAGTAATATGATCTACATTATTATTTGAACATTTCCTCAAAAGTTAGTCCTTCTATAGACATAATTATTCCCATTAGTTAGTTAAAACATTCCTCTCAGTTGACCTAAACTTTTTCAGTACAAGTGACTCAAATTCAAAACAAATTTGTATAGTCTTACGGAGAATGACTTGTACCTGTGGACTTTATCACATAGAGTCTGTAGACAAGCATTCAAAACATGCCACTTACCACTAGCCAAGATTGAAAACTTGTTTTTTAATTTGTTATCTAGCACCAACCATTATTCACCTCAAGGATTATCAGTCATCACTGCTTTCTAAAAATTTTCCTTTTTAAATTACTAGGATTTTCATCATTCTCAAGATGATTCATTTGTATTCTTAAAAATAAATCTCATTTTACAATTTATCGCTTATGTTTGTAACATAGAAGTATTTATACAGCTTCAACTCATATTTGCATTTGTAGATTTTTCATTTGTTTAAAACTGACAATAAATTTTATTACGCTTTTGAGTCTCTTACATAAATGTTAAAACTACACAACTTCAAAGTTCAGAAAAGAGTTCGCATACTTAATGCTTTGCAGTCTCACCCTTAAGTTTGACACAACTTGGAAGTCTCTAAAAGCCACATCAAATAAGTATTAATTAGAAGTACTAGTATGTTACCCATGTACTGGGAGAAGAACACAGAAAAAGGTGCTGCTGAGTGACTACAAAGATTAGCATCAGCTGTTTCAAGATAATATGTAATATTGGCCTGGTCCCCAGGAAAACAACGGGACACTCCCTTACATTACTTTCTCCTTCAGTTCTTTCTCCTCTTTGCAGAGTTCTGTGCTTTCTACACCAAGAGATCAATCTAGTGCTATTAGTAATTAGTTCATTATCATAGACCATTAGGGCCTCCCTATGAAAATAATTTATTTTTAGTTGACTTATTCATCAGTGTTTAAGTACCAACTAAATGCTACACACAACATTGCTAATGAATAAACTAAAATATGATTAGTGCCTAACTAATTTCCAAATGAAAAGGCTGACATTTAAACTAGTAAATTCCAATACAAAGGCAATACCTACAGGATCTGTAGCACTGTTTAATTCCACCTGAAATCACTTCTGAACTCCAAAGAGTTGATTTAAAAGTACAGGGTCTGGCATTACTCCTGGTGGACATTGCAGCTTTATTTAGAAAGTAAACAGTTAAAGATCAATATTTTTCCTTGCTATTAGCTAGCTTTGGCTCCTATGTTTCTCAGTCATTCAATCTGCAACATTCTTGTGGTTGCTTTTCATTATTCTTACTTAATAAACATCTCCAGCCCTGACGGCTGCGGGGGCAGGGCGGGGGTGAAGCCCTGATCTGTCATTACTTTAGGCACTTTAATGCCATCAAAGATTTTAGTTTCCCTGAGGCATCATACTGTATCAACAGTTCGATAAACCTGCAAAATGTGTTACTTATTCTAAAGGAAAAATAAATTTAGAAAATATTAACCCCTTAATATTTTGTGCACTTATATAAAGAGACTCTCCTCTAAGAATACATGTCAAAAAGAGAATCCTCACGATGTCAAGCTGAGCCAGATGTAGTGTTTCTTATAGGTCAATTGAATGCAGAAATGTGTATCATTATTCCTTAGATTACATTTGACTCAATTTTTATCATGAATGACTTCATTCTAACTTGTTGGTAAAATACAGTGGGATTGAAATTAGACTAAAATATAAATGCTGAGGAGGAGGACAAGATGGCGACAGAGAGGAGGTCCCCAAAGCCTCTCCCAGAAAACACAATTGAACGGCCACCCAGGAGCCAAGAAAGAGGGCCCTAAGTGACAAAAAACAGCAGCTGAGACATCCACACATTGCAAGTAAACACCTAAGGTTTGGAGAGAAAGGGGCGAGAGGGAGAGAGGGGAGGGAGCAAAGCCGGATCACAATAGCACCCGATCGCAGCTGACTGCAGTGCATGGGAGGGGAGAAGCCAGGAGGTGACAAGAGGAAAAGCCCTAGCAACAGTGGGAATAGTTGGGGAGCTGGGCTGGGGAGCTAGAATTTGAAGCAGCGAGTTGGGGACACACCTTGGGAGCCAGCTCTGGAACACTTGAGTGGTAGCAGGGCTGAGCGAGGACTCTGAACTGCAGAGACGACATCTTGGCTCTAGGCTCCCTTGGGACCCACAGTGCAGGTGCATGCGACTCCTGCACAGGGCTGGGGTTCCTGGTCCCGACCCTTTGCCGGGGCGTGCTGGGTGCCACTCAGGCAGCACACAGCCCCTACACAGAGGGGGCTGCGGCTCCCGTTCAGGCCCGCTGCGGAGGCAGACCTGCTGCCGGCCCAGCATGCGCAGCTCCTGCGCGGGGTTGTGGCTCCCGTACCGGTCCGCTGCAGAGGCGAGCCGGTTGCTGGCACAGCGTGCACGGCTCCTGCGCAGGGCTGTGGCTCCCATTCCAGGCCCGCTGCGGAGGTGGGCCGGCTGCCTTCCTACCGCAGGGTCAGTCCCACAGCTTTGGACGTGTGCACGCCCGCTCGCGCGCCCCTGGGTCCTAAAAGCAGTGTGAGCCCTCAGACGCTGACCCAACATTTGGCCATGGAAGCAGGCCCAGGAAGAAAGGCGGATTTGATAGTATTCGCCCCAGCCAGCAGGAGCAGCCTGGGCCAGCATCACCCAGCTTCCCCAGCATAGGTCAGAAGGTGGAGCTGCCCCGGTGTGCCTTTTGTTGGCCTCTACCCCTTCCTACAACCTTCCCACCCAACTAACTACAGGAAGCAGAGGGACCATGATAGATGTGCACTGCCTCCAAACATAGCAGGAGACCAGAAACAAGAAATAAACAACCCCTCACTCTCCCAAAACTTGCCCCCCACCCCAGTACCACCTTGTGTCTGCCCTACAGCAAGACACCACAAAAGTACCAGTGGGGGCTCCTGGGCACTACTGAACATAATGCCCTCATGTCAAAGAGGAAGAACCCAGCAGACAGGATGAATTCCTTAAAAACTACAACTCCTCAGAAAGAACAGGACATGTATCAAGACAGCTTCTTAGACCTAGAAGCTTCTGAATTAAGTGACAGAGAATTTAAAGTAACCATGCTAAAGCCTGTGAGAGAAATGAAAACATACTAGCAGAGCACCATGGCTGACATAAACAACATAAAAAAAGGACATGAATGACATAAAAAAGGAACTCCATGAACAAAAGGAACAATTTCACAAAGAAATTCAAAACATAAGGAAGATTAAGATGGAAATGCGAGAGATAAATAATACAATAAAAGAAGTGAGAAACGAAATAACTGCCATAGGAAACAGGGCCAACCAAATGGAGGAAAGATTAGTGATATCAAAGATCAGAACATGGAATCAGCTAAGAAAGAGGAAGAGAGGGACTATAGAACCAAAAGGATTGAAAGAACTCTGCAAGAACTATCTGACTCCATGAGACAAAACAACATCAGGATAATAGGAATAGAAGAAGGGGTAGAGCATTCTACAGAGAACATACTCAAACAAATAGTAGATGAGAACTTTCCAAACCTATGAAAAGAGCTGGAACCCCAAGTTCAAGAAGAAAACAGATCCCCTAGATACCTGGACCCTAACAGATCTTCTCCAAGACACATGGTACTAAAGATGTCCAAATCTAAAGACAAAGAGACAATTCTCAAGGCAGCCAGGGAAAAAAGAACTATAACCTTTAGAGGAAAACCCATCAGGCTCGCATCAGATTTCTCAGCAGAAACTCTGCAAGCCAGAAGGGAGTGGAATCTAATATTCAAAAATTTAAAAGAGAGGAACCTACAGCCAAGAATAAATTATCCAGCAAAATTATCTTTCAGTTATGAAGGTGGAATAAAGACTTTCTTAGACACACAGAAGCTGAGGGAAGTTGCCAGCACAAGGCCAGCACTCCAAGAAATACTGAAGGAGGCTCTTTGACCTGAAACAAAACATCAGGAAAAATGGAACAAAGTTGGGGCAACAAGAAAGAAACTAAAATAAAACAAAAACAAACAAATAAGTCACGGCCACAGGAAATCCTCACGTATCCATCATCACTCTAAATGTTAATGGACTGAACTCAGCAATAAAAAGACACAGAGTAGCAGACTGGATTAAAAAACAGAACCCATCCATGTGCTATCTCCAAGAAACACCTCAGCCATAAGGACAAACACAGACTCAGAGTGAAAGGATGGGATACAATACTCCAAGCACATGGTAACCAGAGAAAAGCAGGAGTTGCCATACTAATACCTAATGAAATAAACTTCAGGTTAAAAAAGATAGTAAAAGACAAGGATGGATATTACATAATGATAAAAGGCACAATACAACAACAAGAAGACTTGACACTAATTAATATATATGCTCCCAAACAGGATGCACCAAAATATACAAAGAAACTACTAACAGGTTTGAAAGGAGAAACTGATGAACACACAATCACTGTGGGAGACTTAAACACCCTGCTAACAGCCATGGACAGATCATCCAAACAGAAAATAAATAAGGACACAACAGCTCTAAACAACACATTACAGCAATTGGACATAATGGACATTTACAAGACACTTCATCCAGCAAAAAGAGACTATTCCTTCTTTTCTAGTGCACATGGAACATTCTCAAGGATAGATCACATGCTGGGACACAAAAGTAGCCTCAGCAAATTCAAGAAGATCGAAATCATACCAAGTGTGTCCTCAGACCACAAGGCTTTGAAATTGGAGATCAACTGTAAAAGCAAAGCAGAAAGAAACACATATACATGGAGATTAAACAACAGCTGATTTAAAAAGGACTGGATAAAAGAACAAATAAAAGATGAGATTAAAAAATATATAGAAACTAATGACAATGAAAATACAACGTATCAGAATTATTGGGACACAGCGAAAGCGGTAGTAAGAGGGAAATTTATATCCCTACAGGCCTATCTTAAGAAACAAGAAAAATCACAAGGAAACATTAACATCCCATCTTAAAGAACTAGAAAAAGAAGAGCAGACAAAACCCAAAGTCAGCAGAAGGGAAGCAATAATAAAAATTAAAGCACAGCTAAACCAATTAGAGAACAGAAGGACAATAGAAAAAATTAATATTACGAAGAGCTGGTTCTTTGAGAAAGTCAACAAAATTGACAACCCCCTGGCTACACTAATCAAAGGACAAAAGGAAAGGACACAAATATCCAAAATTAGAAATGAAAGGGGAGAAATTACCACTGATACCACAGAAATACAAAGGATTATAAGAAAATATTATGAAGGACTTTATGCCACTAAATTTAACAACCTAGAAGAAATGGACAAGTTTCTAGACACTTATAGCCTACCTAGATTGAACCAAGAAGAACTGGATAATCTAAATAGACCAATTGATAGTGAGGAGATTAAAACGACTATCCATAATCTCCCTAAAGGCAAAAATCCTGGACCAGATGGTTTCACCAATGAGTTTCACCAAGCATTCAAAGAAGAATTAATACCTATCCTCCTCAGACTCTTCCAAAAAATTGAAGAGGAAGCAATACTTCCTGACTCGTTCTATGAGGCCATCATTACTCTAATACCAAAGCCTGGCAAAGACAACACAAAGAAAGAAAACTATAGACCAATATCTCTGATGAACACACATGAAAAAATTCTAAACAAAATATTAGCAAACAGAATACAACAATGCATCAAAAAGATCATACATCAAGATAAAGTGGGATTCATCCCGGGAGCACAAGGCATCAAAATCCCACAATCATACTTTCATGAAATAGATAAAAGAATTAGTAAATTTATATGGAACCATAAAAGACCTCGAATTGCCAAAGCAATACTACATAAAAAGAATAAGGCTGGTGGCATTACATTCCCTGACTTCAATTTATATTAGAAAGCATCAATAGTCAAAACAGCTTGGTACTGGCAGAAAAAACAGAAATAGAGACCAATGGAATAGAACTGAAAACCCAGAAATAAACTCACAAATTTATGGACAAATGATTTTTGATAAAGGAGCAAAAAACATACAATGGGGTAAGACAGCCTCTTTAGTAGGTGGTGCTGGGAAAACTGGAAAAACATATGCAAAAGAATGAACTTGAGCTGTGAACTCTCTCCATATACAAAAATTAACTCAAAATGGATTAAAGACCTTCATATCAGACCTGCAACAATAAACTGTATAGAAGAAAACATTGATACTAAACTTATAGACCTCAAGGAGGACTTCATGAACCTGACCTCAAAGGCAAGGGAAGTAAAAGCAAAAATAAATGAATGGGATTATATCAAACTAAAAAGCTTCTGCACAGCAAAAGAAACCATCAACAAGGCAAAGAGACAGCCAACTGAATGAGAGGGAAACAACCAAAGTGCCCTGTGACAGATGACTGGATAAAGAAGCAGTGGTATATATACACAGTGGAATATTACTCAGCTGTAAGAAAAAATGAAATATTGCCATTTGCAACAAAATGGATGGACCTGGAGATCATCATGATTAGTGAAATAAGCCAGACAGAAAAAAACAAGGAACTGTATGACCTCACTCATATGCGGAATATAAAACTGAAAGCAACAAAGGGAAAAGAAATGAACAAACAAACAAATAACCTATGGACACAATCAATAGTTTAATGTTTATTTGGGGACGAGTGGGTTAGGGAGGGGAGAAAGGGGAGGCGGTGGGAGAGGAGGGAGGGGAAGCTAAATATAAGGTGATGGAAAGAGAAGTCACATTAGGTGGTGAACTTATTATACAACAAGCTGACAATGCACTGTAGAATTGTATGCCTGAGACCTATGTAATCCTTGCTAACAGATGTCACCCCAAGAAGTCTAACAATAAAAATGAAATTAAGAAAAAAATTTCAAAAAAATGAATAAATAAAATAAAATATAAATGCTGAAACAGAAGAAGCAACATATGGACATATGGCAGGTACATCACTATACCATCATGTCCCAACTGAGGTAGAGTAACTGAAGTCTTCTACTGATATATTTAGAAATATTACTTTATTCATTTCACAACAAAAAGTAACAAACCAAGGTTACTCATGGTTATTAAATATAATCCACATCCTGAAGATACACAAAAATATAAATGTAGCACAAGATACTTTTTCAAGAGTTCTTCCAGTACTTACTTTTAACAAACTAAATATGATTTATTTAAAGATGGGAATTCAATCCCAAAGTAAGAGTGAATGTCATTTCTCCAACCTACTTGAGGAAAACATATTTACACTAAAAAATTGTCCCTTAAACACACTAAAAACTCTGAGACACTTAAGGTTACTTAGAAATAATGCAAAAAGAAATTCAGAAGGAGAAAATTATTAGTATTCAAAGATAACTTTTTTCTGTCATAATCTATATGTTTAAAGATACAGTTTGAAACAAAGCCATTGTATCTTCTATGATGCATCTACAAACCTTTCAAAGGAAAACAGCTTATGATTTATGTTGTCCTCTCTGGAAGAGCAAATGAAGTTCATTTCAAAATATCATACTGCATTTTTAATAAGCTGTATTGATGGTATTTATTTCAAAGAGATAACAAGGCAGTGAGGAAATATAGGACGAGATATGGGAGAAAAAGCAATTTGGCGAGGTGAACTTGGGCACTGCTGTTGTCCTACATGGGCCTGATTATTCCACAAGAAGCAGGTAAGAGACTGAGAAGCTGAGCAAAACTTTCGATGGATTTTGAGCAGAGGTTTCAACAACTCATAGGGCTAATAGACAAAATACTGAACTTCAAGCAACAGATTTCAAAATGCGCCATGAACACCAGAAGCATAAATACAATAAACAACTTACTTTTAGGCACACTGTGGCAAAAAAAACACCACCAAAAGAAATCTTTAAAACAGCCAGAAGCGGGAGAAAGACTCGTTACCTGCAAAAGAGAGGCAATCAGACTTGCAGGTAACTTCTCAGCAGTCACAGCGGGAGCTAGAACATGATGAAATAACTTTAAGGTGCTGAAAAGATAAATACAGCCCTTAATTCTATATGAAAGAAAGGTTTCCTGAAGACAAAAAATGAAGGCTCCCCCACCCTCCCACCCCAACCCCCAAAAAACACATTTCAGGCAAAAGAATTGATAGAATTCATTGTCAGTAGGCTACACTAAAGGTGATTTTTTAAGGGAAAGAAAAATAGTATTAGTTGAAATACAGATGCAAGTGAAGATAAAGGAAAGAGTGAATAGAATATGTGGTTAAATCTCAGTAACATTTATGGAATGAAATAATAATTATTGTATTTTGTGGTATTTAAAATGTATAGAGAATTGCCATACTTGACACTTAATAACACTTAAGTTGAACAGGCAGTAAGTGGTGCTAAAGTATTTTAGGGCTGTTGCACTCTCAAGAAAGGGATAAAAGTACTATTTATATTAGACATTAACAAGTCAAGGAAGTATTTTGTAGTGGGACAACCACAATAATTGTAGAACAGCATAAAAATGTTAAGCTACTTGAGGAGAGGGAGGATAACAGAATAACAAAGCTGTTTACAAGACTGATAACTAAAACAAATTTTTTTAAAAGTTGAAAATAAGAAGTTGGACAAATGGTAGAGAAAGATTTATTAAATGGCACATAATAAATACTAATAATAATGGAAAGAATTGATAGAATGCACTCCATTAAATTTAAGAACTTCTGTTTATCAGGAGACACCATTAAGAGATAAAAAGCAAATTACAAAGCAGGGAAAACTATTTACAAAGCCTATTATGGACCCAATAAAAAGGGTTTTACTGAAAAGTAACCTCACAGGGTGATCTGATCTTAAATTCCTAACTGGGAAAATGGTGGTGGGGTAAATCACTCCCCGGGCTTATAATTTCTTTAGTCAAAGGTTTATCTTTGCCTTAAGCAACCGTCTCCATTGTTTTTGTGTATCTAGGTTAACACTCACTTAGCATAACAATCCTCAAGAGAGCACAGATCCTATCCATTAATCCAATCCCTGTCTTGCTTTCTCCCACCTTGATGTAATCTTCTTTACGTTTCCTTCCTTAATTTCAAATGCATAAAAGAAATTGCGAAACTGTCATTCTCCAGAGCATTTGAGATCTTGCTTCCCAGCAACTGTCATCAGTTTTAGCTTAAATAAACTCATAAAAATTCTCTACAGGTTTGAATGTTTCTTACATTAACACTGCCCAGTTTAGGTAAAATACATTAAATACTGTTTATGTGCCAATCTCTATACTAAAAACAATGTGTAAAATCTAATTTGATTCTGGCACAATCCTGTAAGGTAAGTGGCAACAAGCTGAAGTCACATGCCATGCCCCACAGCTAAGACTACTGAAGCCAGGTTTCAAAAAGAATCCTCTGACTGAGAGACTGTTCTTAACCTACCTACTAGCCAAGCTCGGACATACAGGTATTCTCTAAATCTGTGCCCCTCGCATCTCTCCATGCAGTCTACTTGTGGCCCAGGATGGCTTTGCCCAACACAAATTCTTAAAACATCATGAGATGTTTCTGCAACCCCCTACTTTTTTTTTTTTCTTTTTTTTTTTAGCTCATCAGCTCTCATTAGTGTTAGTGTAGTTTACGTGTGGCCCAAGACAGTTCTTCCAATGTGGCCCAGGGAAGCCAAAAGACTGGCCACCACTCACTGTCTTAGAGCCTCTCAGGACCTCTCTATTTGTGATCACCCTTCTCCACCCTATTATGCCACTTGACATCTCTCTGAATATCTTCACTAATTGCCACCTCATCTACATTTGTCTTTTGTACCTCTAATAGGCAACAACATCAAGAATTAGTAAGACGTATGTTTTCTTTGAAAATTATTTTGAGTAGAAATAGGTAATTCCATCCATTAGAGTTAATTGTATTAGCTAGACTAAGTGCTTGGGGGTTGGGGAGATTTAGCTTCAGTATAGTTCCCCTTTAAAAACTGTTCTCTGATTTTCTTCCTTGAAGCTGAAAGCACATCATCCACATGGGCCAAAATAAAAAATAAAAAGAAAAGATCTAGGCATTATTACTATGTCTCCTCCCTCCGCCTCCCTCCCTCTCCCTGTCTCTCTCTCTATCCATATCCCTTTTACTTCTGAGGAGACTTGAGGGGTCGTTACATTAAACAGTTGAGGGGCTCCCTGGTGGTGTAGTGGCTAGGCTGCGGCTCTCTCAAAGCTGCAGCCTGGACTCGATTCCCAGCCAGTGAACCCCCCAAAACAAACAAACAAAGAACAAAAAAAACAAAAAAAAACAAAACAAAAAACAGTCAGGCAAGGGGACAAAGACCAAAAGAAAATACATTAATATGCATTTGCTGGAGCCAAACACTGAGTGTACTCTGACCAGTGTAGTGTTGGAGACAAATAGGATGGAGCATCAGTCTTCTTTAGGTCAGGAGAAGCATGCATAAAGCAGTAGTCAATGTCACGACCTCCACATCCCAAGGTGGGACTGTTCCTTCTGGCTTCAAACCTGCCTCTGAGCCTTATCTCTACCCTACTGCTATCTCCTCTTTGCTCAGGACTACAGTGTGGCCATCCCACTCTTACCCACCCCTACAGTCAGGTCTCCTCAAAGTATGTAGACGAGGTTATCCTTTAAAAGTGGAAACTTCATGTGGGCATGACCTTGCCCCAAATCCTCCAATATTTCCTAGCACACCTAAAATAGACTGCAGAATCTGTTTCATGGTCTACTCTACAAGCCCAACACTACTGTGTCTTGGCTTCCACGCTGACATCATCCTCTAGCATCCATTTTTTTTACCATTGCTAGAAGATACCACACAAACTCCTACTTCAGGACTCTTGTACCTGGTGTTCCCTCTGACTGAATTGTTCTTGCATCAAATATTTTTATGAATGCTACACTTCATTTCTCTCCAGAGAGCTTCCCTTAGCCCTCCTAGCTCATAAAACATCACTCATTTTTCTCCATGCCCTTGCCCCACTTTACCACCTACTGCTAATAACATCATCCAATACTATTATTTGACCACATTTTTAGTATTTTGTCCTCTTTATAATGTTAACAGAAACATTGTGTCTATTTTTTACCATTAAATTTTAAGCCCCTAGAATATTGCACACCACATAATAAATAGGTAAACTTTGAGTGAATGAATAAATAATGAATATATGAATACAACATATGGCTTACCTACTTCAAAACATTATTGTCTTTAGACACAGGAATTCTAGTTGTCTCTCAAGGAAGCTCCACCTTCCTTCTAGTGGCTTTCGGCCTTCCCACTTACATCCTATAAAGCAACTCCTGATCACTTGCTACTTCCTAAGATGCTTCAAGATGTCTTAACACCATTCCTTACAATAAATCCTGTTCCTATAAACCTCTACACTCTCTTCTCCACTTAGCAAAATTCTACTCATTCATCAAGATTCACCTAAACTACTACCTCCTTTGTGAATCCTCCACTGGGAAATGTTTATCTTCAATCATTAGTAAGTATGGTTTTAATTGCATAATACCTGGATGCAAAAAAAAATCCATTACTGTTTTTTGAATGTTATTAAATTTATATCAAGTCTGTCTTTGACTTAGCTAGTGGGACATTCATTCACTGCTTATAGGATTTTCTCTGGGTTGTAAATGAGGGTCTTGGAATCTTATAAAGTCCAGGTAATTTGTGGAAATGTTCTGTAGGTCTTTACAGCTAACATGCCCATGCGAAAAGGGACAACTCCGATTTTTGCAAGTCAAGCTCAGCCCAGACTTGTAATTCAGGAATGGTTCATGTTTGATGTTTCCAACATGGGGAGAAATCCCCCATCTAGTGCCTTGATTGTAAGTGCAGCCTAGGTGTCTACACTGGGTAGATTCCCGAACCCCAGAAACATATTATTTCTGCCAGTCTCATCCACTCCCATAGTCTCAGAGATTCTTTAGATATTTCGCTTTTACTTAAGTCTGACCCTAAAATCTAATACTCGACTCTATCCTTTCCTCTTTCTGGGATATTCCATTACGTATTCATTAATTACCTAAATCAAAGTCAATGTGAAGAAATGGTCAAAAAAGGCCAGGATACATTCCTGAGTTGTATGAGGAACAATGAAAAGCAGTGAGAACAACAACAACAATAAAAAAAAAAAAATCAAGTATTTCTAGATTCACAAGTAGACACAGAGAAATCACTAAGAATTTTCATTATTATAGGACCATTATAATTCAGAGAAAATGCAAGACCAGTAGGAAATACCCACTTTATGAATAAAGAGGGTAATGTAATTATTGAAAGCTGCCCTTTCCTATGACTGGTACACTTCTGTAATCGTGGTTGCTCGTGGTAGAGTGGTAAGAAAATCTGTGCAAAAACCAAAGAGGACTATTGAGAAGGAAATGCCTAAGACCTTGATCACTTCTCCCGGTGATTAAGAAAATTTAATTGGAAAAGGTGGTCCTGACAATTTCTGCTTACAGGACAAAACTCCAAAATCCCCACAGTGAAATAACCATGATGGAAGGAGTCATCTGTGCTTATGACCAAGGCTCAGCACGACACAGCAATTCGGGGGGGAAACCAGTTCCAACAGCAGTTACCCAATCAGCTGTGAAACAGAGGCTGAGCTTGAGAATGAACAAGCCGTACTCTTTCAGTAGGTATCGTGAGGATATGGACGAGTATCCATCACACTCTGAAGGAATGGATCTAACTATGATAATATAGTTTGAGGTAATCAGATTTCATAGTTCAGACATATCCCCTGGGCCTGCTTCAACTTCAAGATGCTTAAAAAATCAGGGAAAATAAAGGCACATGGGTACTTGCATAATTAATTGGAAAAAATTATAGACATGTGACCAAAGATTTTCAAAATGGCAAAGCAGATACTATTTAGACATGTCTACATGTCCACATAGACTGAAATCCTTACAGCTCTAGGTTACATTTTCTTTTCCTTTGAAATGCCAATATGAAGAAAATGTTCAATAACTTTATTGAAAACACAGTTGGATATTTTTCATTTTAACACTCTACATGAGGTGGAATATGTATTTCACTTTTTCTTATTTGGTCAACATCCTATATTCAGTGTTGAGAGTTCCTAAAACCTATTCATTCCGGTAACCAGATCCTAGAAGCATTAATTTTTCTTTTCTCTCACCTCTTATACCTTTCCTGTTCTAATTCTAAAATTCTGGTTAAGGGGGGGTTCTCTGGTGGTGTAGAGGCTAGGCTTCAGCACTCTCAACGCCACAGCCTGGGTTTGATTCCCAGCCAGGGAACTATTCCCCCCACCAAAAAATATTCTGGTTAACTGAGCAAAAATACAATAGTATAATCAGTTTGCCCCCTCACCCCCATGTTTTCAGTATTCCACCTTTAAAAATCAGATTATTTGGGATTTATTTTAATATTCATATGTATAACTAATGGAGTTGCCAGCTGAATATTTAATAGCATGAGAAAGAATCTGTGTTTGGTCCAAATTGTGTTGGTAACTGCAAAAAGGAAAAGGTTGTTTTATCTCAGAAGAGTTTTCTGTGTCAGTTCCCACTCCAGGTTTCCTTTGTCATGAATTAAAGCAGATTTTGAGGATCCTGGTCCCCACAGACAATTGCTCATCCAGAGGTTCCCAGAAACACTCATTTGTATTCTGCTTTGACTGAGGTATCATTGATGAGCAGCCTACTCAAAGCAAAGCATTAGTTCTCCCATTGCCTGAGACACATTGATCACTGGAGAGAGTGACACAATAGTGAACACAGGTAAGCAGCTCTAAAGTGGAAATACATCACTCCCATGAAACACACACAGAAACACAAAGACACCATGTGGGATCTCTATAAATCAGAAAGAAAATTCTTTATAAGCTTCTTCCTACCTGCCAGTATCTATCACCCAAGGAACCAGCAAAACCTTAGACAAGCAACAATTACTTTAGACTCAGCAGGCTGGTGGGTTCACTGACACCCACCACTGGAACTGATCCCACCCTAATATTATGAATGTCCTCCTTCCAAGCTCTCTGATGTGAGTGTTTGACTCTCACCATCTCTCTGCTCAGATAGCAAATGAAAATGGTCAAAATTTCAAACTAGTCTTTGGTAACACTAAGCTTACTTAAGCTCCTCTCAAAGTACTGGTCATAGGTCCAATGATTTAGCCTGACACAGCTTTACAAATAATAAGTGACTTTGGATTCACCAAATCAAGGAACATACTTCTTATATCCTGTAGTAAAACTTGGCAGCACTTGTCCTTCAGGACTTGGAATTTCTATTTCCAGGGAATCTGTTGACTATCAACAAACTCATGTCAACTCAATCTAGGAGATATTTGGGAGTATAGCATTTACTATGTTATGCCTTTCAAGGGAATAGAGTATTATAATTTGAATGCTTAATGACACCTCTAATGTACAAATAAATACATTTGCTACTGCCCTCTTTCTCACAGCCATCTCTCTCGTTTTTTGTAGTTCCCTGGCTGGGAATCGAACCCAGGCCGCAGCACTGACAGCATCGAAGTCTAGCCACTACACCACCAGGGAACGCCAATCTCTTATATTTCTTACCTTGACACATGGCTTTCCCCTGCAGATGCACCATTTCCTTTATGGTTTAGAACAGGACGGCCCATTTTGCTACAGCACAAACACCACATTCAGGCTTTTGTGGGAAGAAGTAATCAACCATCTTTTTCTCATGATTCTCCCAGTCCCATTATTAGTTTTTCATTTCCAGAAAAAAATAATTTTTAATGCTTCCATCTATACAGGTACACCCTTCTTCCCCTCCCTGTCACCATTATCTACTTGACTGATTTTTATCCCACTTTGACCAAAAACTTGAGGACTGAATCAGTCATCTTCCTTTTTTGCCATACTTCTAGTTGGTAGTAATGTCCTGTGTGCATAGTTTATTCAATACCTTAACAGCTTTTGATCTCAACTACAGTGAGATTCTCCACATTCCATTTAAATAATCTACTCAGAGACCCCAAAACCTAGACATTTTTCCTTATCCAACCCATTATTCAATTAAATTTTAAACTGAAATATTTTCCATCCAACCATAAATTGGCAGAGGTTAAAGCAAACAGGGAAGAGGAAGAGTTGCTTTGCCAGGCAGAGACAGGGACAGGTAGTCTAGCATAAATGACATCTAAAATTAACTTGAAAGGAAAAGCAGACGTGTCTGGCATGGCAGACAATGAGGGAGGTGAATTGGGATGAGAGATGATAGTGACAAAGAAGGAATTCTAGTCAATGTAGATTTATGACTTATGGAAGAGATGTGAGAACAAAACTGGTTGTGGATTAACTATATGATGTTCGGTGAGCCTGTGAATGATAATAAATGAAGGTCAGAGTAGGCAGAGTAGGGATCTGATCATATGTCTCCCTGAGGAATTTTAATCTTATTTATGGGCAGTGAAGAGATTTTGACAAAAGTTACGCAGAAAAATAAAATGATCAGATAGTCTGGGTGGTTAAACACAGTTTCAATAATATTCATGTCTTTCTTCAGTTCCAGAAAATTGTAAGCCTCAATATCTTAGAATATTTTATTTTCCCATCTATTTATTATCTAATTTTGGGGTTCCTATTAGATATATTTTGGATTTTTTTCTTCTGTGTTTTTTAATTTTTCTACCTCCATATTTCTCTGTACTGTGAGTTAATCCCTCAAATAGATCTTTAAATTCATTATTTTCTTTGATTTTATCAAGTCTATTGTTTAATCCATCTATCAAGTTTTAAATTTCACTGAGTATATTTTTTTATTTCTAGAAATACAAAATTTGATTGCTTTCACTTTTGCTTGATTGCTCTCAGAATGCTCTAATATTGTATGAATTCTATTACTTCCTTTAGCAATCTAAACATTTATTTTGATTTCTTTTCATTCTTCAACTCCTATGGTATAATATTTTTTCTCTGATTCTTTCTCATGCCATTAAACTTTTTTGTGTTCTTTATAACTTCTTGTCTGTGAGCTCATATTTAAAATAAAATATCTTGTGTGTGTGCTAAACGTGATCATGGTCCTGCCATGACATAAGTAGACTTCATGATGGAGTGATTTGTCTTATAACTTTCATTTGAGTCTTTTGGGGTTTCATTATTACTTTACTCTTTTATCTTTGGGTTTCTTAATTCTAAGGGTTACAGAAAAGTTTAAGGCTCATACCTACAAATGGTGCTGTAGAGACTATCATACTTGGACTTCTTACAACCCATGATGACAATCGATAGTCTACTTGATATATTGTGAGAGCCACATTATTTTTGGCTACTAGGGACCAGTCCTAATAACTTCATCTCTTGTGTGATCTTATTCTTCTGTATTTATCACTTTTATACCATAAAATTTCATTTTTGCATCAATGCATCTTCCAATTTTTAAAAAAATCTGAAATTTTAGATTAAAAAGTAAGGATAAATGTATCTATGTACTCTATCAAATTAAAAGATAGATATCTATTTCAAATTGTAATTGTCCTTAAAATATCCTTATTATTGGTATTTTTTAAAATTCCTCCTCAGGTTCAATTTTATTTTATTTATTTATTTTTTTTTTAAGGTTCAATTTTAAAAAGTAACCTGATAGACCTAAAATTTTCTACATGACATATATTATTGATTCTTGAATAATTTATAAGGAGGGATAATAAAAATAACATATTATATGTAGTTATAGTTATAGTTATATTAGCAAAATAACTATTTTATTCGGCTATCTTTTAAAGTAGGCTACCTCAAGGATAAAATAGAAAAGTGCTGTGAACTTGTTTAAAATTCTAGCAATTCAAAATTACAAAAGAGGAGAGATCCAAGAAGGGGTAGTAGATAAGCACTGTGACTGCTTTGGTCCATGAACACATTAAAAATACAACTAAATTATAGAAAACCAACCTAGAAAACCATCTGAAGTCAAGTTGAACAGAAGTTTTGTAACTAAGGATATGAAGAAGAAACCATGTGGAGACTGGTAGGAGGGGCAGAGATGCCGAACAGGCTAAACCCAAACCTCTATGTGGCCAGCAAAAATCAGGAAGGGTATCTCCAACATGGAGGATCCCCTCAGAGCACACCAGGCTCCCCAGCCAGAGCACTGGTTCTAGGAAGAGGAACCCCCCACAACAGCTGGTTGTGGAAAGCAGTGGGGATTCTGACCATCGGGTGGGATGGAAGGCTGCAGAAAACCCAGACATCCTTTAAGGGGCCCTCACAGACTCGCTCACAGCCACTTGTCCTGCGCTCCAGCCGAAGAACAGTGTTGGAAGCATATGGTTGGTGGGTGGGTGGGTGGGTGGGTGTGGTGGCGGGGGTGGGGAGAGGGGCAAACTGAGGTGTGTAGCTTTGGGGCAAGGGCTAGAGGACAGTTGCCACTTTTCCTCAATGATGTCCTCCTCCCATTCAGCTGGCAGGCGGTGTCATATTTCTTGTGTTGCACCCTCCCCCCACAGGACCAAATCTGAACCTGATTAGTCGGATGACCTCTGTTCACCCCATTCTGCTGACTCACTGGGACCCCACCCTATCCACTTTCCCAACACCAGAGGCATTTTCTCTGGTGAGCAGCCAGCCCCACCCAAATTGCAATTTTTCTTGGTTGCCCAATGGGAGGGGCGTTGGGGGTGTAAGTGAAAAAAGGGGAAGGGATTAAGAAGTACAAATTGATTGTTACAAAGCAGTTTGGGGGATGTAGGGTATAACATAAGGAATATAGTCAGTAATATTATAATAACTATGCATGGTGTCAGGTACTAGATTTGTTGGGGTGATAGTTGGGAGGGGGTGGGGGCAGGTGAAAAGGTAAAGGGATTAAGACATACAAACTGGTAGTTATAAAATAGTCATGGGGTATAAAGTAAAGCAAAGGGAATGATACGGTAATAACTATGTAATGTCAGGTGGGCATTAAACTAGTAAAGTGGATCACTTAATAAATTATGTAAATGTCTAACCACTATGCTATACACCTGAAATTAATATAATATTGAACATGAAAAAGAAAAAGAAAAAGAGGTGGTACATGTACACAATGGAATATTATTTAGCCATAAAAAATAATGAAATTTTTCTATCTGCAACAACCTAGATGGACCTGGAAGGTATTGTGCTGAGTGTAGTAAGTCAGGCAGAAAGACAGATGCCGTATGATTCCACTTATACGTGGAATCTAAAGAACAAAATAAAACAGTAACAGACCATAAATACAAAGAACACTTTCATAGTTGCCAGATAAGGAGCAGGGTTGCAGGGGTGGGTGAAAAAGAGAAATAGATTAAGTAGTACAGATTTATAGTTATAAAATAGTCACGGGGATGTATGTGCAGCATGAGGTAGAGTCAATGATATTGTAATAACTAAATATGGTGTCAGATTGATACCAGATTTATCAGGATGATGACTTGTATGTTATATAAACATCTCATTACTATGTTGTACACCTGAAACTAATATAATATTGCATGTCAAATGTAATTGAAAAATAAAATGCAAAAAAACCAAAACAAAAAATTTACAAGAGATCCTCAGTTGTGTTATTATGTCCAATCTCCTTCCATGAGAAAGGCCAGTGATATTGTTGGAGTTGGACTGATTTCCATTAGAGATTTTATGACAGACCTGATGGATTTTATGACAGTCATGTTGACTTATTTCTCTTGATAAAGAAGCACCACTCAAACTCAGTAAGACCTCAAATAAATATTCTGTAACCACTCTGCATATGCTAAGTTCTATCCATTTTAATAGGTGTCTTTAGGTATCTGGAAATCAATCAAGAAAGAACAAAATAGCCCTAGAGCATGTCTCTCTAAGGCTGTTATGATAGACATAAAATATTCAGAACAACCACAGTTTACACTCTTACTGGAATTTTATACAATAATATTTTTGCCATCCAAAACTGTCCAATAAATCTTTCTCTAAAGCTTAGTCTTCATGAGAACACTCATCTACCTGGACATCACTTTAAAAATTTATTCTTGCTTCCTTAATTTCACACCAGATATTGACAGGTAAGCAAGTTAAAGATACAATTTTGCAACAAATGATTACTGTTATCTGTTGGTAGACAAAATTCTAACAATATCAAAAGATATTTTCATAGTGATCATAAATCTCTCAATGACAGAAAGTTTCTTCTAAAACATAATGCAAACTAATAAATATTGGAGGGATAACAAAATTAGAAAACTACAATTTTTGACACCCAGTGAAATCATCAAACCAGGTTAGGATCATCATATTAATGCTAAAATTATTAGGTAAAATGTATAGGGTACACATTTGGTGCAAATGTACTGCACCATAGATAAATTTCTAATTACAAAGAAATTCTACCTCCAAAAAGGATTTGTCTCATGATTACTACCTTCCAGCATTTACACATAGCATCAATAATAATTAGGGATCACATGATATTAAGGTGTCTTCTGTTATCAAACAGACAATGACAACAACAAAAACACAGTTTTGTCTTTGAAGTATTCTTTTGTAAAATGTTTAATCTGAATTTAATCAAGTCATAGACCTAATTTTCAATTTATGAGATATATAGAGTATTAAAAAACTCATGAAGAAATTGTAGAAAAATTCAGAACGTGTAATGCAGCTGGCTTCATTTCTTCAAAAAGCCAATGCCATTTTGGAAATAAAAATTTAGAGCACTATTCTATATTGAATGAGACTAAGGAGGCATAATCAAATGCATATGTGACCCCTGGTGGGAAATTTAGTTAGTGAACAGAAGTTCGAAAGATATATTGGTATACTAAGAAAAACAGAATATGGTCTGGGACTAGATGATTTGGGGGATTTGTCATTATTTTGTAAATGTGATGATGGTATTGTCATTACACAGTTAATGCCATTTATGGGAAACACATGCTTAAGTATTTAGGCATGAAGTGTCACGAGTTCTAAAGCTTACTTTCAAATAGTCCAGCCTTGGGGAGTTCCCTGGTGGTGTAGTGGCTTAAGGCTTTGGTGCTGGCGCTGTCAGCGCTGTGGCCTGGGTTCAATTCCCAGTCAGGGAGCTACCCGCATACCAAAAAGCAAAAAAAAAAAAAAAAAAAAAAAAAAGTCCAGCCTTCTCCCCTCAAAAGTTAGCTGGATAAATAGAAAAAAGCAAACACAGCAACTATTGAACCCAGATAGTGTTCATATTCTATCCATCAAGGTTTGATCAAAGATGCAGAATCATCACTGAGTGATACAGAATAAAGGAAATACATCTTTGCCCTTGTGGGAGCTGAGAGGCCAGTCTATGTGTGTTGCTGGGCCTGAGCTGGGGCAAAGGCCCACCCAGGTGCTGCCCTATTCCTGACTTCAGCAACAGAATACCTGACACCCTGCATAAACTTCAGAGCATAAAAATTAAAGCTGGTGCTTCACATCTGCTCTCCAAAAATTATGCATTAAATGTCTTTTGTGGCCAGAGCAAATCAGAAACTATAAAAAGATAGGAATTCTGGGAAATAAGCTCATACAATACAGGACCACCACAATTCATTTATTTGTTATGTACACAAATCTTTAAAACAAAAGTTAAAAAAATTCTTTGCTACCTTTTTATCATACAATAGAAATTTTTATAAGTTAATGTTTATAGTCTAAATATAAAAACCAGACTTTATGTTCGCCTTCATAATCCTGATAAGTGAGAAAGGGTAGAAACAGTCCTCTGACAAATGAAATTCCTGTTTCATTATTGTAAGCTGCAGTTGTCTTTCTTACCATAAATAAAATGTTGAATGTAAATTCACACATAAATTAGTTGGAATAGATTCATGTCTACCTGCCGAATAGTTAAATAAGAACCTTTCTTCTCCTTGATGATATAAACTAGAAATTGCTAATAATGTACATGGAGTGATAATTTTTAGAAAACAAGACTTTCTATCACTTATTCAAAACAGTGAATTTGACCAATCTTCCCTACATGGTCAGTCCTAAATCATTTCATGTAAATTAATTAAGTGATTATAAACAAGTGACTAAAATAACATAGGCCTTTCGCTTAAAAATCAGAAGCTCTCAAAATATATGTATATTAAAGGTCTAATGCATAAAATAAAACTTTTAAAAAGTTTTTTAAAAATCAGAAGCTCTACCAGGAGTGCTTAGTAATCTCCTGGAGGGAACCTGGCTCCCACCTCATGTGACCACCTGAGCCACAGTCTCAGGGAGGCTGCACCCTGGCATCAAGTTTTGAGAAGCTCATTGGCCATTGAAATGCCCAAGGAGGTTTAAGAACTGCTGGAATCCAGGGTGGGGCAATAACTTCTTAAGACTCAAGAAGGTAAGTATTATAGAGGCAAAAACAAGTGGAGTTGGAGATGAAAGCCATTAAAATTTGGTGGCTTCTTTGATTTGTGTCAAAATGGGATTTTCTTTAAACCATAGTACTTAAAGAATATAAATAAACCACTTATGTTCCAGAATTTCTGCCTGAAATGTGAAAGCATGAAAGAAAAATGTAAAATGTACAAAAGTATATTTAAAAGAAAAAAACTAAAGTTTCTTAAATTGTATTTCAAGTAAAGATGAATTGGTAAGGCTACATCACATCTGCTTCACCCATTCCTGATCAACCATTAAGTGCATTAACATCCCAAATGACACTGTCTGAAAACACGCTATGTCAATTGCTTTGGCACTAGTGAATAAATAAATCTTAATTTCAGGCTCTAGTTGACATTTCAACTGGCTATTATAAATTACTTAAATTCTTTTATAAGTGATTTTGATTTTAAAGACTCTAAAAGACGCAGATGGACAGGATATGACAATGGTCAACCTCTCCATTCACTATAATTTTTAGACATCCATATCTGAAATCTCTCAACATTTGACTGTCACCTTGCAGGAATTACATTTAAGGAAAAAAAAAAAAATACTGGGTGTCCATACCATTTTTAAATGCTGTAAATAACTTTAGAAATTCCAAATTAAAACATACACACTAAAATAATAATTTTGTTCTAATTGACTATTTCCCTCCCTTCCTCCCTGCTTCCTACTTTCTTTTCTCCCTCCATTTCTCCCTTCTTCTGTCCTTCCTCTTTTCTTCCTCCATTCACTCATCCTCACATCCTTTTCTTCTTGGTATTTAGTCATAACTAATAATAAGAGCGATTCTAAATACCAGGTACATGTTCAAATCTGTACGAGGTGCTTTACATGCTGACCATGTGAAGTAGATTCTATATATGGCCTCATTTTACACATGAAGAAACTGAGGCTTAAAATTGTTAAATAACTCTACCAATATCCCACAAAAAAGGAAGAATAGGGACTGAAATTCATCTATATCTATAATTCCAGCTCATACCCTTAACCTATTGCATTCTGGTATACTTAAGTGTACATCATCTTACATTTCATCTTTTGATTTCTTCACATACTTAAATCTTGTTCATTTTATTATTACATACAAGCAGAAACAAAGTAACCTATAAATTCATAAAAATCAAAAGGAAATATCAGTATTACCCCCAAAACACTATTGCTCATGGAAAATGAGCCCTCAATTTATTCTACATTGCTCACAAAACAGTCATAAATCAGTGAAATAATTTGGTCACAGGCCAAGAGTTTCCTATCTCCCTTCCCAGTAAAACACAGTCTCCTGTCTACCTCTGATAGGATTAGATCCTCATCAGAGCCTCACAGAGTTGGGCCAGTTCCTAAGGTTTTATTATGTATTCCCTTCTTAGCAAAAACCCCTCTTCCTAATCCTATCTTTTCTTCCCTCCAACCCTTATGATTCTAAATTGCTTTTCCTTCCTTCCTAGTCGTGATAAATTAACACCTGAGTTTTTTCAACAGTTACTGCATTCTTACTAACTTCATTTATTTTGTCCAACTTTTTTTGTGTGTGAAAGTGTCCAACTTTATTCAATTTTTACTTACCTATTAGAGTGTGAATCCTAAATTCCTAAGCGATAGCATGCCACATAGTTCCCCTCATACCCAGAGCTTATAGAGAAAGGAAACTAGCATACATTGACACACGCTATTCATTAGGCATTTAAAATTATTGAAACCTCCCTTAAGATAAGGACCTAAAATTGAAGTTCAGACATTTTAAGTAGTGCATCCATTATCACATGGCTAAAATATGACAGAATCAGGATCTGAATCTATATATTGCTTGAATCTTTTTATTCTATCACCCAGACTCACTGCTTTATGCTTTTGTGGAAGCCCAAGTACTGACATTTTTATCTGATTCACAGCTATAAGAGCCCGTTCCTTGGTTATTTCGATTAATTCTTAGATGCTGAGAAACTCAAAATACATTGTTTTTTATTGCTCTTTCTTTCCTCATTCATCTTTGAACATAGTAGATAGGCAATTCGATAGGACTGTTAAATATTGGCTGCCTAATTTATATAGGGTTTTCTTATGTGTCTCAGATTATGTGATTACAGAAAATTTTCAGCTCCTCACCATTTATGGAGAGAGAAATATTAGACTCTCCATTTCCTAGCTGTATCTTAAATACCATCATGCACCCTTCATTTATTCAAGGTTCACATTGAAGTTATTTTATAAAGTGTTTCTTTCATAATTTTTAGTTTCCCAGTGTTATTGTGTAAAACTTCCCATGGTATAATTGATCCAAATAGTTGTACAAGAAGCAATGTTGAAATTCAAGCAAATGTTTGAATATGAAATTATACTAATAATTAAAAATTTATTATAGTTATCCTAACACCATTCATTCTAAAAACAAATATATACTTAAATAAAATTTAAAAGTTGATCACAAGATTAAAATCTTGGTATTCCTAAAATTAAAAATCCTTACTATGCAGGTAGAATGACTCAGTAGCCATATCCTGAAATTTATGAAAGAGTATCATATAAATTCTAGTTAATAAAAAACAGATGCTTAATGCTAATAATCACACTATCCAACACAATTTTAATGGTCAGAAATCAGTATTATTAGTGATTTAAATTGAATGGAAACTTTTTTTTTTCTGAGAAGTTGCTGCCAAACTCCTTCATAATACTTGGCAAGAGTCTATGTCATTACATTAACCTCAACCATGGATGACATGATTTTTATTTAAATAAATGCAGTCTTTATTATGTTTTCCCTTTTTAAGTTGAAGTACTGTCACTTCATATTGAATGTTTTCTTTTTGGTTTGTTCTTATCCTCTTACAGCTATAGCAATGTGAAGTAACAAATTTCATTCTCAAACAAGTATAGCCCTAGATTCCTCTTTATACTTTTCATAAATTTTATTTTAACTCACTCATCTAGAAAATGAATTCTGGACAACTTCTAAAATCCTTCAACTTGAATATTCTGTGTGCCTCAAGTTGATGAAAAACAGGGTAGTGCCCAAGCAAAGAAAACAATTTCAGGCTCAAATACATTATTTCAAAATATCAAGCCCAACAGTGACTGCCATAAAATTTTTCCCAGAGTTTTATAGCTTGATACTTGAGTAAGGGCTTTTTCATTTCGAAATGCAACAAATTATAATGGAAGTGCCTGTTTTACCTGCATGCAATTACATACAGAGAGGGAGGATATCAATGTTGTGTTATCGTCCAATCAAGAGTTAAAATTTAAGAAAGCTTAAAAGGAGTTGTGGAAGTGTGCCTTATAGCCATCACACATCTGCCTTTCAATCTTCCATGACAGACTCCCTCTCCTTCCCCTAACCTCAAATCTCCCACTGAAGTAATGTGTCATTTATCGCAGGGGAAAACTCCTACGGGTATTTCACAAGAATTTTAGTCAGGGTTTATAGCTCACTACTTTTGTTTACTATATTCTTTAATGTATTCCTTGGCAGATGGTAAAAGCAAAGTAATTAAGGGATACAGCTTTATTACTGATTATGGATTTCATATTTATGACCAGGAGGTAATTTATAATCTTTGATTCGAAATACCATTACCCCAAGCAAATATTTTACTCACACATTCAAAGGCACCGTAACAAGATACTAAGGGGCACTGAATGAGAATAAAAACACAGACCTGGAAAACTGTCCTTAAATAATCATATTTCTAAGTTCTTAAATAAAAAATTTAAAGCCATGACACTTTTTATTTACTTTGTTTCAAGGTGCTTTCAAGACAATTGAAAGAGAAGGGAAAGTAGATAAATAATGGAGCTTCTACACGACAAGAGAGCGGACAGGAAAGACCTAGGCAATAAATAAAAGAGTGAAATCTAAAATATGGCTGAGAAAGCCCCCATATGAGAAAATAAGAAAAAAAAAAGAAAAAAAAAAAAAAGAATTTTTGGGAGTTCCCTGGTGGTGTAGTGGTTTAAGGCTTCGGCGCTGGCGCTGTCAGCGTTGCGGCCTGGGTTCGATTCCCAGCCAGGGAGCTACCCACATACAAAAAAGGAGAAAATAAGGAGTCACACAACATTTCAAGACTAGTGATCAAGATGTGGGGGTAGGGTGGGGAGGAAGAGGGGCAGAAAAACAGTACTCACAGAAATCTTAGCTCGGATGTGAATTTTGTAAGGAGGAATCGGCCAAACGGAACTCAAAACAATGAGGACATGGCTGAAGTTTCTAAGGAAGCCTATAGGTGGGCTATGGTAATGTGAATGCGTGATACCAGGATGGTTAGTAGAAATATCCTAGTAAAAGTTTAAAACTATTACAGGCATATCAAAGTTGAAAGAACATTTAGGGGAGTCTTAGGTTATACAGGTGCCAAGTCTTTTTTCCCTGCAATGTGTTATTTTTCAAAAACTTGGGTTATTTAGAGAAGCTTTAGGTTCACAGCAAAATTAAAAGATACAGATGTTTCCCATAGACTCTGTTGCCCACACATATGCATTAGCCGGTCCCATTATCAACACTCTCAACAGAGTAGTACAATGCATGAAGCAACACTGACACATCATTACCACCCAGAGTCCATTTGGTTTACATGGTTTACATTAGGGTTCTCTTTTGCTGCCGTACATTCTATAGGTTCGGACAATTGTATAATGAAGTATGCCCACCATTATGGTATCTTACAGAGTAGTTTCACTACCCTATAAATCCTCTGTGCTCCACCCAATCATTTCACCCACCCTCCTAACCCCTAGTAATCACCAAACTTTTCACTGTCTCCATCATTTTGCCTTTTCCAGAATGTCCTATCATTGGAATTATATAGTAGCTAACCCTTTCAGATAAACTTCTTTCTCTTAGTCATGTCTAAATTTCTTCCATGTGTTTTCACAAAAGATATTAATTTCTAAAATGTTTTTATAAACACAAATATCATTCAGAGGATCATAGTTGTGAGGCTGATACAAATGAAATAATTGAAATGGAAACCCTAACACCGAAGCCACTTCTGAAGCATTTCCCTGAAGAAACACTATCAGAGGCAGGGTTTCTCTTGAAGTGGAAGTGAGATCAGGGACATGTTAGCCCAAGTTTATGGGGATAATGCCATGAAGAAAATGGCCATGTACAAATGGATTAAACATTTTTCCGAGGGGAGAGAAAGTGTCACTGATGGAGAGAGGTCAGGGTGGCCAATAACGAGCAGAACTGACAAAAATTCATCAAATTGTGCATCAAAATCATTGGCTGACCCTGAGAAGCATAGCAGACAGAGTAAACATCGATAGAGAAACAGGAAAATCTTAACTGACTATCTTGGCATGAGAAAGGTGTGTGCAAAAATGGTCTCCAAGAACTCTCACCAGTACACAAATAACTGTGTTAGAATACCCTCCCTACTCACCTCACTTTTTTCTTTAACTGATAATAAAGAAAATATTGAAAGGAAGACATGATGACATTCAGAACGTCAAGGGTCATATAATGACAGCTCTTTCAGGCCATTCCAGAAAAAGAGTTCCAAAATTGCTTTGAAGGGTGGACTAGGTGCTGGTATCAGTGCATAGCTTCCCAAGGGAAATACTTTAAAGGTGACCGTAGCAATGTTCAGCAATGAGATATGTATCAATAGCACTTTTTCTAGGATGAGTTCTCAACCAAAAATCCCTGACGGCTGAGCTTTTTCCTTAGGACACAGATAATTGTTATGGATGCCTAAGCCCTATAAAACCTTAGAAAAGAAGACTGGAAGAGATCTAATTAAACGTAACATATTAATTATGGAATTACAAACCAGCATTTCCATTTAAAAAGAAAAAGGACTCAGATTCATTTCATAACCACAATGACAGGGTAAGAGAGTTATCTGTAAACAGCTATGACCAGGACAGTCATCTCAAAAGGGAAAGGTGTCAATTATTATTCATTTTTTTCAGGTATGCTACAAGTTTTTCTTAGAATCTTCAAAATTATAACTTAAAATAAATGTCTTCAAATGAATCTCTACTTGGCAGTTAATGCTATTTTGTTAAAAAAAAAAAAAAAAACTTGTCAAGCTACAATTTCTCATATCCTTTCTTTCTTAATAAGGGAAGGGTTCCCAGCAGTTTGGGCTTGATAAGGAGTTTTTATCATATTTTGATATATATCTCCCAAAAGTTTGAATTGAGTTCTCTTATAACCAATTTTGAGAGTCTATCACTCCCATGTGTTATTTCCTTTAAGCCTGAGGTTTACTCTGAGCAAAGAGAGCAATTACTAAATGATTGCAACTAATATATATATGTTTCCTTGTGATACTGGATACTGATACCTGATAAAGAAAGCAGCCCCAGATACTTTTTTTGTGATAGTTCCAGATTTCTGGTACTACACAGTCACAACCACAGAGATGACCCTTCATGATAAATACAACTCACCCTCTAAATCAGTTTTAGACTGAATGCTCCAGATCAGGGCTGCAACATTATAACCTCACATTGCCTCTCTACCCAGTGGCACTTCAGAAAATGTCTCTTATTCTATGCCTACAATTCACTTTATTGATGGAAAGTTACAAGTGAAAAACATGCTGCTCTTATCTAAGCAAAATCATGAACTTGGAATAAACTAACAGATTAGCTGTTTGGGTTTTAAGTACTTGAAAGCTTATTAACTACTTCTCAAAGCAGTACACTATTTAAACCTCTAAATACAGTAATAAGCAATAAACACACGTAGTTTGATACTTAATAACCCATATGTACTTTCTATTAAAATGATTGCATCGTAATAAGTTCTGCCTCATAGCAGGACAGGCTTGTCTACATCTGTCATCAGTATTTCAGATTAAAGTCAGAGTTTTACATGACAATGTCAATGGAGACTGGAAATTCCATGGGCACATTTTGCTGTGGAAAATATTGTTATTATTCTTCACTCCTTCTGAGCTGTAGAGTGTTGGTTAAGAGAATGCACTACTTTTGCCAACCACTTGCCTGTCTAAAGCCTGCTCAGCCATTCTGCCAGACGTACTGCTGCTGCCCATGTAATAGTGCGTTTGTGTGATTAAATGGGAAGCCTCTGAGTTATTTCACCCATGGAAGTATATGTGATATGACATGAGAAGAATCAAAGTTTCTTTGCACAAAGCAACTGTGTCAATTCAAGACTTATAGCAAGTTCTTGAACAAGGAGCATTCCGAGATTCTTACTGAACATCCCTTCTGTGACAGACATTCTACAAACACTTATGGAGATGCAAAGAGAAATAACACAGGGTCTCAGTTTTCAAGATCATAACCTACAGGATACATTTTCACAAATTGCCACATGAAGATGAACAAAGGAAAAAGCTATGTCAGCTTTTCACTAAAGTTAATAGACTATTTGAACTTCACTCAACAGTCTTCCATCTTGATCCTGAATCTCTCCAGTAGGAATATTAAAATGATTCCAAATGAAAATAAAACTAATATTCCACATAAGTAACACATATTTAAGATAAACATGAAGATGCATCCTATTTGAACATACGTCCTTGTTAGAGACCTCAATTTCATACAAAACTGGTGGTACTCTCCCCAGCTTAGCTCATTGGTAAAGTGACCTTGTCGGCATTAATGCACACACAGAGCAATGCTCTTCAGGCATTTGTGGGGGCATGTAACCCCTGTTCATTGAAGCAAAACCAAGCAAAAGAGAAATAAAAATAATTAAATGCCTGAGGGAATTTGCATTTGTTTAAACTCATTTAAATTACAGAAACCTTCCTCCCATTCCTTATAGGAAACAGATGGTTCATGGAAGCCATGAACAGGTACATAATCAAGCCTCAGAAATGAATTCAGATCTTTGTCTCATGTGTGCTATTCTCTGTATACCTGATTCATGGCTCTATCTACAGGCCAACTTCTGCTACTTGGATTCTTAAGGCTGTCTAAAGATGTCTAATCATGACTAATCGTGAACTCATTTTATAGGATCAGCATCCAGAAAAAGCTTGATCGATCGATCGGTGTCTCCGTTTCTTTGTTTGTTTCTCTCTCTCTCTCTCTCTCAACTGACGAACTATGGGCAAGGAATAGGATCTAGAGTAAAGATCAGCTTGGTGCATCTTGGATCAGTCTCCTACCCCTAATCCAGCCAAGAGAGCAAGACTGTGTTTTGCAAATTTGCCTGATGGGCTTAAAATTAAATGAATCATGCAGAACAGACAACAACCAAAACACGTGTGGGGGACTGACAAATGAGAAGGCAACACATTAGGGTCCACAATAGATATTCAAGGCATCCATTTTTATAGAAACTCTAAGATACAGTGTTTAGTTAAGCAAAGGGTGGCCTAGTTGCTCATAGCAGCAGCAATCTGCCTGCGCAACGTCATGGCTGATGCCTTCAGCCTACCAGGAGTGTCTTCGTGAGAAACAAGTTCAGGTGCACACTGAGGATTTGTTGAGGACCTTGTTTACCATCTCACGCAGGCACACAAGAAACAAGTCTCTAGAGTACCTCAGTATGTGAACACAGATGTTTTTGTTTCATGAGTCCTGGGGTGTGTGTAACAAATCGTGTGGCTCTCTTCACATTTACTGCTGGAAATCCAGAAGTGCTAACTATAGTTTTCAATGTTTTTTTATATTTCATCCTTCTCCCTTGATTTACCTTTTTTTTACACATGATTTTGCCTATGATCTCTCACTTATTTTAGATCTTTTTTTATCTTGAGATTTTCTGCGTGGTTGAAGCTACCCCTTCTATCTCATTAATTTGATTCTAGCATAAAAACATTTTAATTAAAAAAATTCTTCATGTCCATGTCTGTATCATATATAAAATAAATTTTTAAATGGCAAATCTGTATGGTTTTGTTAATATAAAAACGCAGAAATTTTCCCAGGGTTTACTCAGCAAGTTTCAAGTTATCGTTCTGTCTCAGCAGTCCTAGTTATAAACCCCTCCCCTTCCTCTGTACGTTCTTATGCTCTGTTCGAATTACTGCTTCCTAGTCCCATAGCCTCTTCAAAGTTCCTTCCAAAAGTAAAGATAAAATAAAAAATTCACATGTGGATAGAAATTTCAAACATACCCAAAGGTACAAAATGAAGAGTAATGCTATGTTTCAAGCAGCTTTCAAGCATCAAGAACAGAATGCCTGCCTGCATTTCACTCCACAGGGAGATAGGAATATACGTGACCCCCATCTCAAGTGACAACTACATATAAACTCTCTTACCCCATCCTTGTACCAACTTACTGTTGCAACACAAGCCATTCAGTTCAGTTTTCAGTATCAGCTGGGCAGCCAGATTAGCAACCCATCTATCTGGAAGTGCTGACTGTTATCAGAGACGCTGCAGTTAACTTGTGCTCCTTAGCTCTCAAAAGAGACAGGGTTTCTGCCATTAGTTGGAACAAGGGGCAGAGGCCCAGCCTTTGACATCTCTATTGAGTCACAGCCTCACTGCTGGGCATTCTGGCTTGTCATGTCAAGTGCCACTTTACTAAGAAACATCCTAGTACAATTGGATAAAACATTTGCTCTCTCCCCAACATCAACATACATTTGACTTGTTAGAATCTACTTTTACACTTGATCTTAGCCAAAAGGCCGAGAAGCGATAGAATCTACTTTTAAAAATTCTAAAATAGTGATGTATTAACAGTTAAACTAACAATAAAGCAGGTTCGCTTTTAACTCTATTTCAACTACACTCAATTTCTCTCTTTTCAAAAATCTACAGTGATGATTCTTCAGATTTCTAGCTGTGGAGTTCCAGGGGTTATTTAATATAGCAAAGATGATTGACTTTTGACCGTGACTCACTGCTGGCATTTTAAATATTAATCATAATTTTTTTCATTATGTCTATAAACACGTACTAAGAACCTATTGCGTAGCAAACATTGGCGTTACAAAGGTTAACAAGACATATTTTCCTTATCCTTGAGCAGCTTAGAGCCCAGTACAAGAGACGGAAATGTAAAGATTTAAGTTCTGACTAAATGTGTAAAGGAAAAAACAGGCAATAACAAAATGCTCTGCTCTTAGAGCATGTTAATAGTGCAAAGAACCCAATTTGAAATAACATTTTCAAGAGAAATTTTCCTGAGTTGAATAATTTCTTACAAAAATTGTATCACACACATATACCTGTATGCAACCATATTTATCACTTCTATACTGTTCATGTTTTCATATCAATTTCAAAGCTGAACTATAATCTATTAAAATTTCCTGTCTTATCACTTAATTATTTTTGCTTTACAAAACAATGATACAACACTATTTAGTTATACCAATAACTTTGTGTATTTCTACAATCATTTTCTTCTGTGAAAGTAACCTGTTCACCAGAATTTCTCTTAAAGTGGTTTACTACTACTTTAGTCCTTAGCCACATAAGGACAGCTAATTTTTACCCTTTTTTCTCTGAGGCTCCAGCTAAATTTGAGTTCATTTGTCTGTAAAATACATTCAGTTCTTCCTTTGGTCTTCTGATTGGAATGAAAATAAATAAATAAATAAATATATATATATATATATATATATATATATATATATATATATATATATATATTCCGAACAAAAATTCTAATTCAAAGTCACTGGAATACATGCTCATTTCTAGGGACTCCATCTATTTTTTAATTAAATTTATTGCGGTAACCTTGGTTAGTAAAATTCTATAGGTTTCAAGTATACAATTCTGTAACACATCATCTATGTGTTGCATTGTGTGCTCTCCACCCAAAGTTGATTCTCCTTCCATCACCATATATTTGACCCCACTCCCCTCCATTTTTAATACATGTTTTATATACTTAGTTTAGACTATTGGAGTTTCCCTTTCAAGTAATTACAAAATAAGTATAATCACAGGGCAATAAATATTTCAGAAGTAATTCCTTGGTAAGTATAGATAATTGGTGGTCTAAAAATAAGTTATGGTATATACAAATATATAGGTAAAAAGTCTTCTGAATAAACACTGAGAAATATAGGTGGAGATTTAAAAGTATAAGAAAAAATACATGTCTATTATCATATACTGTGAGCTTTGCACATCTCAACACATATGACATTGATCAGATACACTCTAAGGTTATTTCTGACTCTAACATTCTACCATTCTATGATCAATATGCTTGTCTTTCAATGTTTTTAAAACACACATCATGGGGTATGCTTGTCTAGTTATGTTAGATGGTCAGATCTTGATATATTTATCTGTATACAGTCATTAATGCTTCATTTATCAGGAATAAATTTTGTCAACTAAACTATTAAGTAGCATTTTTATGTCACTACTCTTAATACTTTTAGGTATGAGTATTTTTGAAATTTGTTACAAATTTTCCATTGAAAATTTACTGTTCAAGTGTTTATTAGAAAAAAATTATTGGATTGTGGCAAAGTAGGGTAAGCAGAAGTTTTAGGGTCTGTAGATCTATTTGCCTCTATACTAACAGATACCAAATTACGGTGATAAAATCCATTAGCTAAGCTACACGTATGATGTAATTTAGCTAATAGATTGCCAAATCTTTTTAGAAGAGCCTGTCTCGTTTTCCAAAATTGTTTTATCTAGCTCCTCTGTTGATTTCTGTCACTTTTCATGCTGTCACTGTTTTGCTTGTAAAACTGCTTCTTTTATATAACAACCTGGATAATGACACTCAGGTTCTCTGAGTTAAATAAAACCTATGAGCTTAATGATATTCATTTGCTACTCAGGAATTTATGTTTATTATCTCTTGCTGTATTTTACATTCTAAATTTTAATGCTACTGGTCAAAAGAAGTGAGATTTTAGAGTGTTCTTAGTTTCCTCTAAAAAATTCCTATGATAGTATCTCCAACAGTAATCATTATTAATCAGTTTATAATGGTACTCTGAAAGCAAAGCTATCATAGACACAATTATAAGGCATTTTGTTGCACACCATGAAAAATATAGGAGAGCAAGGAGAATGACAAGATCTCTTGCCACCTTACCAATACAAGAACATACTCCAGCAAGTTTCTTGTCTTTCTCCTGGATAAAGGTTTTCCTTGGTCCTTCCCTTGTACATACAAACATCCTGTTATTTCTCCCATCTTAAATATATATTTTTTCATCTCACAATCTCCATCACCACTCTCCAATTTCTTACTCTCTCTTTGGCTCAAAATGCTCCTTGTAAAGTTGTTCCATGATCTCCACATTGCTAACTCCAATAGTTAATCTCAGTCCTCATTTTAGTATAGCATCAGCATTTGTCAAATTTAATCTGTCCCACATTTTTATACACTTTCTTAACCTGGACTCAAAAATATTTTCTGAATTCTTCCTTTTCAGTCTTTTGGATTGTTCTATTTCATTCTCTTAGTTTTATAAGTCTGCAGGACCCAGATGTAGGTCTTCTTTTTTCTGTTGGTACTCACTCCACTAGAGATGATATTTATTCTCTTGGTCTTAAATACTCTTTTTATGAGAATAACTTTCACATTTATATCTCTTGTCCAGCTTGTCTCCAAATTCCAGAATTATATGTCCAACTGTCTACTCAATATATCCTCTTAAAAGTCTAACCACATATCAAGCATAACATATCAAAAACTAAACTTCCACTTCTTTCCCCAAAACCTGCTTGCACAGCCCACCCTGCCTCAATTTATTGCAACACCAACCACCAAGTTACACAGGCCAGAAGCCTTAAAGTCATCTTTGGCTCCCACACGCCACAACCAATCTGTTGGGGGAATATCTGTATTATTATTGCTGTTCTATTATCACAATAGAGCCAGAACACAAACAAGCAATAGGAAAATAATGACAAAGACTAAACTAATTTTAACAATAAGAATAAAGGTGTTAAAACCTTAGGAAGACTGGTCAATAAAAAAGTGAGAGCCCAAATTCCCAGCAGCAGGATGAATTGGTACAGATCCTTTAGACATTAAATGATAATATATTACATGACTTCATGCCAAAATGTTGGTCAATTAAATAAAACGGACAAATTCCTTGAAAACTGCCAAGAGTTCATTGAAAAACCTGCAAAAATTTTTCCACAAAGAAATTTTTAAGTACAGTTGTCTTCACGAGTGAATGTTTCCAAACAGTTGAGTTAGAAAAAACATCAGGAGGAGGACAAAATGGCGACTGGAGAGGAGATCCCTAAAGCCTCTCCCACAAAACACAATTGAACGGCCACCCAGGAGCCAAGAAAGAGGACCCTAGGTGACAAAAAATGGCAGCTGAGACATCCACGCATTGCAAGTAAACACCTAAGGTTTGGAGAGAAAGGGGCGAGCGGGAGAGAGGGGAGGGAGCAGAGACGCAACAGGACCCGATCACGGCTGACTGCAGTGCATGGGAGGGGAGAAGCCAGGAGGCGACAAGAGGAAAAGCCTCAGCAAAGCGGCAGAACAGTGGGAGTCTGTTGGGGAGCTGGGCTGGGGATCTGGAATTTGGAGCAGCAAGTTGGGGACATACCTTGGGAGCCGGTCTCTGGAACATTTGAGTGGTAGCAGGGCTGAGTGAGGACTCTGAACTGCAGAGACGACATCTTGGCTCTAGGTTCCCTTGGGACCCACAACGCAGGCACACGGGCTCTGCACAGGGCTGTGGTTCCTGGTCCCAGCCTGCTGCGGGGGCGAGCCGGCTGCCCCGCGGACAACACACAGCTCCTACACAGAAGGGGCTGCGGTTCCCATTGCGGCCCACTGCAGAGGTGGACTGGCTGCCACGTGGGCAGCGCACAGCCCCTACACAGATGGGGCTGTGGCTCCATTTCCAGCCCACTGCCAAGGCAGACCAGCTGCCTTCCTACCTCAGGGTCAGACCCACAGCTTCAGACTTGTGTGCATCCCTGCTCGCGCGCCCCTGGGTCCTAAAAGAAGTGTGAGCCCGCAGACTCTGCCCCAACATTTGCCCACGGAAGCAGGCCGAGGAAGAAAGGCAGATTTGATAGCATTCGCCCCAGCCAGCAGGAGCAGCCTTGGCCCACATCACCCAGCTTCCCCAGCATAGGGCAGAAGGTGGAGCTGCCCCCGGTGTGCCTTTGTTGGCCTCTCCCCTTTCCTACAAACTTCCCAACAAACTAACTAACTACAGGAAGTGGAGGGACCATGATACATGCGCACCTCCTCCAAACATAGCAGGAGACCAGAAACAAGAAATAAACAACCCCTTTCTCTCCCAAAACTTGCCCCCCCCCCCAGTACCACCTCGTGTCTGCCCTACAGCAAGACACCACAAAAGTACCAATCTGGGCTCCTGGGCACTACTGAACATAACGCCCTCATGTCAAAGAGGAAGAACCCAGCAGACAGGATGAAATCCTTAAAAACTAAAGCTCCTCAGAAAGAACAGGACATGTATCAAGACAGCTTCTTAGACCTAAAGCTTCCGAATTAAGTGACAGAGAATTTAAAGTAGCTATTCTAAAGGCTGTGAGAGAAATGAAAACATACTAGCAGAGCACCATGGCTGAGATAAACGACATAAAAAAGGACATGAATGACATAAAAAAGGAACTTCATGAACAAAAGGAACAATTTAATAAAGAAATTCAAAACTTAAGGAAGATTGAGATGGAAATGCGAGAGATAAATAATACAATAAAAGAAGTGAGAAATGAAATAACTGCCATAGGAAACAGGGCCAAGCAGACGGAGGAAAGAATGAGTGATATTGAAGATCAGAACATGGAAACATCTAAGAAAGAGGAAGAGAGGGAATATAGAACCAAAAGGATTGAAAGAACTCTACAAGAACTATCTGACTCCATGAGACAAAACAACATCAGGATAATAGGAATAGGAGAAGGGGTAGAGCATTCTACAGAGAACATACTCAAACGAATACTAGATGAGAACTTTCCAAACCTATAGAAAGAGCTGGAACCCCAAGTTCAAGAAGAAAACAGGTCCCTAGATACCTGGACCCTAACAGATCTTCTCCAAGACACATGGTACTAAAGATGTCCAAAACTAAAGACACAGAGACAATTCTCAAGGCAGCCAGGGAAAAAAGAATTATAACCTTTAGAGGAAAACCCATCAGGCTGGCATCAGATTTCTCAGCAGAAACTCTGCAAGCCAGAAGGGAGTGGAATCCAATTATTCAAAAATTTAAAAAAGAGGAACTTACAGCCAAGAATAAATTATCCAGCAAAATTATCTTTCAAATATGAAGGTGGAATAAAGACCTTCTCAGACACACAGAAGCTGAGGGAAGTTGCCAGCACAAGGCCAGCACTCCAAGAAATACTGAAGGAGGCTCTTTGACCTGAAACAAAACATCAGGAAAAACGAAACAAAGTTGGGGCAACAAGAAAGAAACAAAAATAAAACAAAAAACAAACAAATAAGTAATGGTCATAGGAAATCCTCACATATTGATCATCACTCTAAATGTTAACGGACTGAACTCAGCAATAAAAAGACACGGAGTAGCAGACTGGATTAAAAAACAGAACCCATCCATATGCTGTCTCCAAGAAACACACCTCAGCAATAAGGACAAACACAGACTCAGAGTGAAAGGATGGGAAACAATACTTCAAGCACATGGTAACCAGAGAAAAGCAGGAGTTGCCATACTGATATCTAATGAAATAAACTTCAGGTTAAAAAAGATAGTAAAAGACAAGGATGGACATTACATAATGGTAAAAGGCACAATACAACAAGAAGATTTGAAACTAATTAATATATATGCTCCCAAACAGGATGCACCAAAATATACAAAGAAACTACTAACAGGTTTGAAAGGAGAAACTGATGAACACACAATCATTGTGGGAGACTTAAACACCCTGCTAACAGCCATGGACAGATCATCCAAACAGAAAATAAGGAAACAACAGCTCTAAACGACACATTACAGCATTTGGACATAATGGACATTTACAGGACACTTCATCCAGCAAAAAGAGACTATTTCTTCTTTTCTAGTGCACATGGAACATTCTCAAGGATACACCATATGCTGGGACACAAAAGTAGCCTCAGCAAATTCAAGAAGATCGAAATCATACCAAGTGTATTCTCAGACCACAAGGCTTTGATATTGGAGATCAACTGTAAAAGGAATGCAGAAAGAAACACATATACATGGAGATTAAACAACAGCTGATTAAAAAAGGACTGGATAAAAGAACAAATGAAAGATGAGATTAAAAAATATATAGAAACTAATGACAATGAAAATACAACGTATCAGAATTACTGGGACACAGCAAAAGTGTTAATAAGAGGGAAATTTATATCGCTACAGGCCTATCTTAAGAAACAAGAAAAATCACAAGTAAACATCTTAACATCCCATCTTAAACAACTAGAAAAAGAAGAGCAGACAAAACCCAAAGTCAGCAGAAGGAAAGAAATAATAAAAATTAAAGCAGAGCTAAACCAGTTAGAAAACAGAAGAACAATAGAAAAAATTAATATTACGAAGAGCTGGTTCTTTGAGAAAGTCAACAAAATTGACAACCCCCTGGCTAGACTAATCAAAGGACGAAAGGAAAGGACACAAATATCCAAAATTAGAAATGAAAGGGGAGAAAATACCACTGATACCACAGAAATACAAAGGATTATAAGAAAATTTATGAAGAACTTTATGCCATTAAATTTAACAACCTAGAAGAAATGGACAAGTTTCTAGACACTTATAGCCTACCTAGATTGAACCAAGAAGAACTGGATAATCTAAATAGACCAACTGAAAGTGAAGATATTAAAATAACTATCCATAATCTCCCTAAAGGCAAAAGCCCTGGACCACATGGTTTCACCAATGAATTTTACCAATCATTCAAAGAAGAATTAACACCTATCCTCCTCAGACTCTTCCAAAAAATTGAAGAGGAAGCAATACTTCCCAACTCATTCTATGAGGCCAACATTACTCTAATACCAAAGCCTGGCAAAGACAACACAAAGAAAGAAAACTTTAGACCAATATCTTTGATGAACACAGATGCAAAAATTCTAAACAAAATATTAGCAAACAGAATACAACAATGCATCAAAAACATCATACATCAAGATCAAGTGGGATTCATCCCAGGAGCACAAGGATGGTTCAACATATGAAAATCAATCAATGTGATACACCACATAAACAAAATCAAAGATAAAGACCATATGGTCATTTCAATTGATGCAGAAAAATCTTTCAACAAAATACAGCATCCATTTATGATCAAAACACTAAATAAAATAGGTATAGAAGGAAAGTATCTCAACATAAGAAAGGCCATATATGACAAGCCCTCGGCTAACATCATACTGAATGGGGAAAAGCTGAAACCTATTCCCCTAAAATCAGGAACAAGACAGGGATGCCCCCTGTCACCACTACTATTTAATATAGTACTGGAAGTTCTAGCCACAGCAATCAGGCACAGAAAGCAATCAAAGGTATCCAAATTGGGAAAGAAGAGGTCAAATTGTCACTATTTGCAGATGACATGATCCTTTATATAAAAAATTCCAAAGATTCCACCAGGAAACTATTAGAAACAATAAACGAATATAGTAAAGTCACATGATACAAAATCAATGTACAAAAATCAACAGCATTCCTTTATATAAACAATGAATCCACAGCAAAAGAAATGAGGGAGTCAATTCCCTTTGCTATCACAACAAAAAGAATGAAATACCTGGGAATTAACTTAAGGAAAAACATGACAGACTTATACACAGAAAACTAAAAGATGCTTTTGAAAGAAATTGAAACAGACTTTATGAGGTGGAAAAATATCCCCTGTTCATGGATAGGAAGACTTAACATTGTTAAAATGGCCATTCTGCCCAAAGCAATCTACAGATTTAATGCAATACCCATCAAAATCCCACTATCATACTTTCGTGAAATAGATAAAAGAATTAGTAAATTTATATGGAACCATAAAAGACCTCGAATTGCCAAGGCAATACTACATAAAAAGAATAAGGCTGGTGGCATTACACTTCCTGACTTCAATTTATATTACAAAGCATCAATAGTCAAAACAGCTTGGTACTGGCAGAAGAACAGAAATAGAGACCAATGGAATAGAACTGAAAACCCAGAAATAAACCCACAAATTTATGGACAAATGATTTTTGATAAAGGAGCAAAAACCATACAATGGAGAAAAGACAGCCTCTTTAGTAGGTGGTGCTGGGAAAACTGGAAAAACATAAGCAGAAGAATGAACTTGAGCTGTGAACTCTCTCCATATACAAAAGTTAACTCAAAATGGATTAAAGACCTGCATATCAGACCTGCAACAATAAACTGTATAGAAGAAAACATTGATACTAAACTTATAGACCTAGGACTCTAGGAGGACTTCATGAACCTGACCTCAAAGGCAAGGGAAGTAAAAGCACAAATAAATGAATGGGACTATATCAAACTAAAAAGCTTCTGCACAGCAAAAGAAACCATCAACAAGGCAAACAGACAGCCAACTGAATGGGAGAAAATATTTGCCAATAACGCATCAGATAAGGGTCTAATATCTAAAATATATAAAGAACTAATAAGACTTAACAACAAAAAGCAAACAACCCAATTAAAAAGTGGGCAGAAGAACTAAACAGACACTTCTCCCATGAAGAAATACAAATTGCCAGCAGACATATGAAAAAATGCTCATCCTCATTAGCTATCAGGGAAATGCAAATCAAAACCACAATGAGATACCACCTCACACCTGTCAGAATGGCTGTTATCAACAAGACAAGGAATAACAAGTGCTGGAGAGGATGTGGAGAAAAAGGAACTCTGGTACACTGCTGGTGGGAGTGCAAACTGGTACAACCACTGT
>PVJL010001576.1:0-134623 GCA_004026885.1 Lyroderma lyra | reverse complement strand
CCTCAGGAAATTGGGAATGGAGTTATCATTTGACCCAGCAATCCCCATTCTGGGGATCTACCCAAAAGACTTGAAAACCTTTGTCCGCAAAGACTTACGTACCCCAATGTTCATTGCAGCGCTGTTCACAGTGGCCAAAACATGGAAACAACCAAAGTGCCCTGTGACAGATGACTGGATAAAGAAGCTGTGGTACATATACACAATGGAATATTACTCAGCTATAAGAAAAGATGAAATATTGCCATTTGCAACAAAATGGATGGACCTGGAGATCATCATGCTTAGTGAAATAAGCCAGACAGAAAAAACAAGAACTGTATGACCTCACTCATATGCGGAATATAAAACTGAAAGAAACAAAGAGAAAAGAAATGAACAAACAAACCAACCCATGGACACAATCAATAGTTCAATGGTTAGTTGGGGACGAGTGGGTTAGGGAGGGGAGAAAGGGGAGGGGGTGGGAGAGGAGGGGGGGAAGGTAAATATAAGGTGATGGAAAGAGAACTCACACTGGGTGGTGAACTTATTATACAACAAGCTGACAATGCTCTGTAGAATTGTATGCCTGAAACCTATGTAATCCTTGCTAACAGATGTCACCCCAATAAGTCTAACAATAAAAATGAATTAAAAAAAAAAAAACACCAATCTTATACATACACATACAAGAGAAGAGAAGATGTAACGTCATCCACATTTTTGAGGCTAGCGTAACTTTGAAACCCAAGCCTTAAAGATATTACGAACAAGGAAATAAACTAATCTGTCTCATTAACATAATTTCAAAAATCCAAAAAAACCCAAAAAAATTCCAAAACAAAATTTTAGCAATCTAGTGATGTCACTGTTTACTTTCAACTTTATATGACTATTTTAGCCAATGCTGTTAGTAAAAAAATAATAGTTATAAAAAGTAGAAAGGAAAATATAAACACCCCATTATTCACAATCATTAGGCGACATAATTGTGTAAGAACAGTATGCCTGAAACCCATGTAATCCTTGCAAACGGATGTCACCCCAATAAGTCTAACAATAAAAATGAATTTAAAAAAATTATATAAGAACTAGTAGAAATAAATTTTGCAAATGTACTTGATAAAAAGATCAATTTAAAATGTCTCTACATACCTGAAAATATAAGACACTTATAAAGATTATATTTACAATAGTCTCAGAAATATCAAATATCTAGAAAAAATTAATGAAAAATATGAAAGTTCTATACAATCAAAATTACAACATTTTGATAAATGAAAGATGACCTAAATAAAGGCAGGAATATATCTTATTCATGAACTGAATCACTCAATATTATAAATATTGATACCAAATTTACCCAAATCAATCTTTCAGTTCAGTGCAGTTTCAATTAAAAGTTAAGCCATTTTTGTGCAAATATCTATAGGTTATAAAGTTTGTTTCATGAAGTGCCTTTTAAAACTAATGTAAAATAAATGTGATAGTCAAAACTACATAGACACCAAAAGAAAACATAGGATAATATTTTTATAACCTTGAGATAGACAAAAGATTTCTTAAGCAGGGCATTAAAAAGCCCTAATTATAACTAGACTTCTTAAAAATTAAGAATTTCTCCATTGCAGCATTATGTACAATAGCCAAGACATGGAAAAATCTTAAGTGTCCATTGATGGGTAAAGAAAATAACTACAGAAAACATGGTATATATACACAGTAGAATATTATTCAGCCAAAAAGAAGAAAATTCTGCCATGTCCCAAAATGGTTGAACCTGAAGGTCAATATGCTAATGAAATAAGTCAGACAGAGAAAGACAAATATGGTATGATTTCATATATGAAATCTAAAAACCAAACTCACAGAAATATGAAGTAGATTGGTGGGTTGCCAATCTACAAGAGACAGTAGATTGATGGGGTTGTTAAGGGTAGTGGGTGAAGGTAGTCAAAGGTTATAAACTTTCAGTTAAAAGATGAATAAGTCTGGATATTTAATGTATAGCATGGTAACTACAGTCAATAATACTGTATTATATACTTGGAAGTTGCTAATAGAATTGTTGTTAAATGTTCTCATCACAAAGATTATGGATACTGTATAAGGTTAGAGATGTGTTAACTAACCTTATTGGTGATAATCATTTCATAACATATACCAAATAATCATGTTGTTTACCTTAAACTAATACAATGTTATGTGTCAGTTTTATATCAATAAACCTGGAAAATACAATCTGGCATTCAGGAGGTACTGATTTTAAAAAATTAGTAACTTCTCTTAAAATCTCAGAATTAAAATAATGAAAAAATAAGTCACAGGCCAAGGGGATGTTTGCAATAAATATATAGTATAATGGACTCATATTAGTTTTCTACTGCTACTATAACAAATTACCAAAAATTCAGCAACTTAAACAAAACAAACTTCTTACCTTACAGTTCTATAGCCTGTCTTATAGTTCTATAGGTCATGCACACAGTTTTCACTAGGCTAAACTCAAGGTGTCAGCAAAGTTGTGTTTTTTTCTGGAGACTCTAAGGGAGGATTTATTTTCTTGCTCATTTGTTTTGTTGGTCAAATTAGTTGCTTGGAGTTGTAGGATCAAACTCGCCACTTCCTTCTGCTGGCTGTCAACTGAGAGCCATTTCCAGCCTAAGGCTGATGTATTTCTTAGCTAATGTATCCCCTCTTCTATGTTCAAAGTTAGTAAAGGTGAGTCAAGTTCCTCTCACATCATCTCTCTCTCTGACCCTCCCTCCTGCCTTCCTCTTCCACTGTGAAAGACTCACAGTTAGTTGGGCTGAGTATGATAATCCAGAATAATCTCTTCAACTCAAGGCCCTCAACTTCAATCACAGCTATAGAATCTCTCCTGTAATGGGAGGTAACATACAGGTGTCAGGAATTCAAATGTAGACATTTTTGGAGGCCATTAACTTGCCTAGCACAGATTCATATCTAGACTACAAAAGTCACTTCCATAAATCAATATGGAAAAGAAAGCAATTGAAAAAAATGGACAAAAAGACATGAACAGGTACTTGACAAAAGAAGGTATCTAAATTGCTATTAAACTTATGAAAGGCCCTCAACTTCCTAGCCAAAAAAGAGGTAACAGTTGAAATCACAATGCAATTTCATTCCATGTGTACCAGATTGACTAAAAAGTGAAATAAAGACAGTTGCAAATATTGGCAAGGATATCAAAAAACTGTAATTCAAATCTTATTGATAGACATGTAAATTAATATAATCATTTTGGTAAACTTTTAAGCGACATCCACCCCCTTTTGAACATAATTTGAACATAAGCATACTCCGTGACTCAGTGATTCCACTCCTAAGTGTATCTTCAATAAAAAATGCTTAATACAGGCACTGGAAGATGTACAAGAATGTTCACGGAAGCACTTTCTATAATAGTCAAAAAGTGACAGCAAATCAAATATTTATCAACAAGAGAATGAATCAAAAACTAGCAGTCAGAGCTAAGAATGTAGGAATTGCAACTACAATTCACAAATACTAAACAAAATATGCCAGATACAAAAGGTACATGATTTATGATTTTTTTACCATAAAGTTAATCTTTGGTGTTAAAAGTCAGGATAATTTTCCTTAGTGGGAAATAGTGACTGGGAGGTAAAAGAAACCAAGGATTATGGGTCCTAGTAACAGTTTGTCTTCATGTGAATGCAGATTACATTGCTGAATTTATTTGGTGAAAATCTAGTGATTTGCGCATTTATGGTTTGTGCATATTCTGCATGTGTTATTAAAAAAATAATTACATCACTTCTTTGCTCAAAGTCCTGTAATGGCTCCGCTTTTTTTTTTTGTAATAAAACCCCAAATCCTTACGATGGATTTATGGCCTTTGTCCTTTGCCCTCCATTACCATGCTCAGAGCAGCTCATCTCTTACACTCTCCCTGGTGACGGCTCCAACCCCACTATCTTCCTTGCTATTTCTGCTGCCAGTTCCTCTCCCTTCTGAGTGAGAGCTCTGGTTTTATCTTTTTGCTCTTCCTGGAATTTTCTGCCCATATGTTTATTTATCTCCCTAACCTTTGAATCGTAGCTCAAATCTCACCCTCTCAGTAAGACCCACCCTGAACACTTCCACTCCCAACACAAGCACAAACCCTAGCGGTCCTGATATTGCCTACATTGCTCTGCATTTTTCCCCCTATAACGATGTTATCAGCTAACACAGAACACATTTTGCTTGTTAGTTCTTTTGGTTAATGCTTCTACTTAAAGTGTATGACTGTAAGCTTTTCATTTTCATGCAAGCGGGGATCTTATATCCCAGGACCTTGTGCCTAATAAGAGTTAAATGAACGAAGTGAATGAATTAATCAAATAAACAGCTCCATCTGAGATGTGTTTCTCTGTTTAATGCTTAATAGAGCTCTCAAAGATAAATGATAGGGTTTACCTCAAACATTGTCCATAGCTAACTGTTTACCAAAGGAAACACTGAAATTCCTAAGTGGATACTGTAGTTTCTATAATTCAGTAGCAAACAACTTAGCTGGCAATTAGGTACATGCTTGTAAGAATAAAATTCTTTCTCCTTGTGCAAAAGGGTTTGCATAGCAGGCTTGACAGCTATCTTCACAAGGGCCTACTTACAAAGTTGGCCCTTGGCAGATAGCTAGGAACTCGGATTTGAGGAGTGTTCCCGCCGTTCTCTAACTGGTAATGGTGATTTATGTCTGCAGACGATGCAAAAACTGTGGTTTACACTAAATGCTTGCTTTCCTTCTGAGAGTCGGAAATTTTGGCACAGGCTAAGCAGAGTGAGCCTACAACCAGTTCCCAGTAAAACTCCTGGGCCTTAAGTCTCTAAAGAGCTTGCCTGATAGACAGCATTTTATATGTGTTGTCACAATCTGATGCTGAAGAAATTAAGCATGTCTTGTGTGATCCCAATGGGAGAGGACTCTTTGAAGCTGGAACGGTAAGTTTCCTCCACACTTTGCCCATGTGTCTTTTCTCTTTGCTAATTTTGCTTTTTTATCTGTTTGCTGTAATAAATCTTCACCGTGGGTATGACTACATGCTGAGTCCTATGAGTCTTTCCTGCAAATCACCAAACCTGAAGGGGTTCTTGGAGACACTTGACATACTCATCATACACAAATGAGGTAGCAGAAAATTTGTAACACAGCCTTCTCATTTAACACAGTATCTCAGAAAAATGTTGAAGTTGAGGAGGAATGTAGATACTGTGATACATGGACTCATTCATTAGAGAGATGTTACAGCAACTAGGACAGACCTAGACCATTGAGAATGTAAAGAATGTAAACTCAATGTAAATGTTCTGGTCCCAAATACCTCCAAATAAAAAACGTTCTACATGCAGAAAAATAGGTAACACTGAGCTGCTTGCGATCATGTGTACTAGCTGTCCACAGAGACTGGAATATGCCAGGCATAGGGAAGTGAGTCTGGAAGGATCAGAGGCCACATGGAGTACAATTGTAAAGGACAGCAGCTGTTCAGCGATGACTGGCTGTGATCATGCAGAAACTGGAGCCCGGTACTGCCAGGACTTTGAATTTTCAAGTCAGCAAAGCATATTTTAAGTAAAGGTTTTCAATGTTTAAACATTGGCAACCAACTAAAATAATTTTTCAAGTGGTCAAACAAAATGTTCCCTATGTTGCCACCAATCTCTCATGTCTGATATATGAAAATTAATAAATTTAAGTATATAATTCATATCTAATCCTTCAACAAAAGGAGAAAAACATAAACCAAATTTCAACATAAAAGTACTACAAAGACCTGGGATCATTAGATGAAATAATCTTAGCTCCTGCTTAGCAGCAATTTGCTTTTAGGTAACACAGTAAGAAAAATTTATCAATTGCAGCAAATAGCATGAAAGCTAACAAGGTCTTTGAAGTAGTTTGAATAAACAGGACCGAAGTGTTTATTTTATCCCCAAGAATGGCAAACTTTACTTTCACACAAAAGCCAAATAATAATGTGTATCTACACATATTTTTAGCACAAGACACAAGCAGTAAGGCCCTCAGCCAAAGAGCTGACCTGTCTGTCCCTCACTTATCAAACCCACCTTCATCCCCAGGATAAACAGTTCCAAAAGTACCATGTGGCTCAAGATCTGGTTTCACCAGAACTGTGAAAATGCACTCACCCATTTTGTGGTTGTTGAGTGTTTGAACTATAGATTTAACACAACTATTTTGCCCCCTTCCCTTACCATTTGCCTTTTCTCTGTTACTGATTTGCTCTCCAGATCAAACCTCCCAAAAATATGCCTTGTTAGAAATGTTTCTTATCTTTTCAGCAGGCCTCTAGTGGAGTCTGAATTTTCTAAATTGGACTGCTGGTCAAAGTACGATCTCAATCTCATCCATCTCCAATGTGACTTGATTCTAAATGGACCGTTTATTTGTCCAGCAAAAGCTGAGTAGGAGGTAGAAAAGTAACATGATCAGAAGTAAAAATGCTCCTGTCATTATCTCAAATACACATGTTCATGATAACTATTCTGGGCAGCTCTCCCTCTTTGTTTTCAAGGTTGTATCTCAATGATAGCTCTCTCCTTACTAAAAATAAATCATTTGTCATTCAGAAATTAACTGAGTATGTCAAGTCTTGTGTGAGGCTGTATTTCTCACAGCATAAAATCCTTAATAGCTAATTTCTTCAGAAGTTCTAGAGAAAACTAAAATGCCCAAAGTACTCTATCTTGTGTGAGTGTGCCTGTATTTACAAGGGCTGTCCGGGAAAAAATCCAGACATAAATACCTCTATTTTTCTTATTACATGGCTGGATACTTTCCAGACAGCCCTTGTATATCCAATATGCTACCCGTAGTAAATATCCTAATTTAAGAGTAGAATATAATTGTTTTATTACAAGTTGTAATGTAAATGTCATAAAGGTACATAAATGTCTAATCACTATGTTGACACCTGAAACTAATATGTGTCAACTGTACTTGAAAAATTAAAATATTTTTGAGAATTATACTCTGCCCTTTGGTTCACAAATGTTTATTTTGCAAAAACTTTCTCCCACATTAAAAAATTATAGTTATTTTTTCTCTACTCTGACCTAAATGTTGTATATAATCCCAGTAATATTAACAGAAATACTTATTAATATACAGGACAACTAAAACAGTCTTGGCAGGTAAATCTCTAAAGTTCTGATAGATTTCATATTTTGCTGATTAGACATGTGGGAAGCCTTAGACATGTGGGAAGTGACTTTGCCACGCACTGGAACGGAGCCGTGAAAGTGAAGTTCCTGACTGTTACGTGTGTAAGACTTTAAGGGCTTAACAACAGCAATCAGCAAAGAATCTATTTGCTGCAGATTAAGAACAAAGCTGAGAGAAAACAGGTTGCACCTAGAATATCAAAAACAAACCAAAGGTTAGAAAAAAAAAAAAATGCTCTTGGTCAAAGTGGATCAATTACAAGGGCCTATCTAGAATTTTCCCTTTCCTCAGAATGCTGGGTATGGCATGTCCTCTGGCGTGCTGGGGTCTGGTGACCTGCTTCAGTGGGAGTGTTCGTTCCATCCACATTAACAGCTCCTACCAGATAGGAGTTGTTAGTGAACCATTGTGCCAGGGCCCTGCTGTTCTCTGGCTGCAAAGTGCTTAAAAGTAGGAACGAGTTTACTCTTTCAGGAAAGAATTGATGAGAGTCAACATCTTCGCTTTAGGAAAAGAGAACAAAGCAGCGATTTCCTCATTGTGCATTTTCCTCATTGTGTCGGAGACACCGAAGGCAACTTCAAAAAGTACCTGTTGAACTTTACAGTTAGCTCTGGGGCATCCAGAAAGAATGAATCATCACCCCTGGAGAAAGGCAAAGCTCTGCCTTAACCATTTTGTAGAAAGAGGCACTTGCCTTGCACTGGCTTTCCAGTTCCCATCACTGCCCCACCTTTGCCCTGTCCAGGATATCTCTAATGGAATCAGTTTTTCCTCTGACACTAACGGGAACTCCATTCTCCGGTGTATGGACATTTGAGGAAGGGTATTTCCCTGGCTGTTAGTCTCCATGTTCCCCTATTTTAATGTTTGCATAGACCATGACAAGTAGAATTCAGAGAGTTGTGTTTATCCATAGTATTTAACAGTCTTTTTAATTGTCTTAATCATAAAAGCTTTGCATCATTCTGGTTTAATGTTTCCTCATAATAATTTACCACCCATCATCAGTTTTCGTGCCTCAGAGAAACAAAGATTGTGACGTTGCTGATCTGAATACTTGCCCAGCCATTGCGAGGCCTTGAAGAGCACTGGTTGAATTAAACATGAAACTCAAGCTGTCCCCTACTTATTGACAAGTTATCACATTGTACTAGATCTTCTCATCACCTACATTAGTTTTGTGTTTTATTATTTAATAATACTGTCACCAAATTAGGGTGATAGAAGGAAAACAGCAGGGTGTACTCTAAAATTGTCAACTTGAGAATACTGACTCAACTGTTCTTACATATGCAATTACAGACTGTAACTTTGTGCAGAATTTAGTGTCTCAGTCCAAGCCATACCCATCCAGGTTACCTGCCTGCAACACTAGACAGCTGCATAGTCTTCACCACACCCTTGAACGAGTGTGCAATACCACCACTGGGCTATGTCTTGCAAAGTCTTGTGGCAGCTCCAGACACTAAAGATGAATTCCCAAGTGCTTCAGACACACTAAGAGACAGTAGAGCCCTTTACTACCCACATAAAAAGACCAGGCTGTATGACTCACCACTCACCCCTTAACTTCTTAGGCCCAAAGAGATTACATAAATTTATGATGACTTACGCTGCCAGCTAGTCTGCGAATTGAGGCCCATTCTCCTACTTCATCCCTGCTAACCTTGTTTCACAGGGGCTGGACACTTACGCTCTGCCTCATTTTTCCAGAATGCCTCAATGGCCTTGAGGCTTCCTTTGTTTCTTTCCTGTACTCCTAAACTTTGTCAGCCTGGGACTGGTTTAAAGTTGCCATATTCTCATAAAAACCGAATGTAAAATTTTTACTGCACTCCAGTTCTCATCACTACCCAGTTTCCTGTGTTAATCCTTTCATTCAGTTCAGCTCCTTCCTTCCCAACATGCTACCCAGCTAGTGCCAAGCTGCATGTATTTCAAATCCTCCTGTAAGTTTGCCCTGCACACCCAATCATCCTAGCACTTGAAAATTCTTCTTTCCCTTTACCTGTTTCTGCAACACCACAAGGAGCACGTTTTTCAAAGGGTTTTTCAGGCCAGCCTTCACGGCCTGTCATTTCCTACCACTGCACAGCCCCTCCTTTCAGTCACTGAAATCTACCAGGCCTGATGAAAGGTTGTGTAAAACTCACTCTCGGAAAGCGCTGTTTTGTACCAGAACTAGTCATCATTTTCTAACAAACTGGTTTTTAGGGCATATAAAGCCAAAGACAGCGATCTGTGCATTTCAGATCCATGCCTCACCACCTCCTCTCTGTACACTACGGGATGGAAGCAGCTCTGTTTGATTGCCTCTCTCCCACCTCTTTCCCTCCTCCGCTTTGGTCATCTCTATTTACAGCCGCACTGGCAACTTGCCTAACCTGCTATTTCATCATCTTCCAACATCCCCACGCCCATACAAAATTTGGAAGAGGCAACAAAATAGCAGGGATGGGGACGGGTCAGACACCACTGAAACAGACCAAGCAGAAGTTAGCTGAAGAGACAAACAAGCCAATGGCAAATCACCAACTTATCACTCACGAGTGTGTCTAAGGATGCCGTTTAGATTTTGAAAATAAAGGTGTCCTGCTACATAAATTAGAGCTGTGATGTAAATTATCTATAGATTTATAACTCCAAAGAAGCTCTAAGGAAATATAAGAGGATCATTTAGATATACTGTATATGCTTAAAAGTGAAAATAAAAGGAAATGTTAAAGTAAATAAACCTGAAATAAATACTGTTTGATTCTGGGAACTGTATGCATATCAGTATGCACGGGGGAGGGTCTTAACAATGTCATTACAAATAGCAATACAACACTTTCGGTAAGGGTGTATAAGTTTTACTACAATGGTAAAATATGTTCTCCAATATATATGACAAAAAGTATTTCCACCAATAAATCATTAACAAAATTGTAGGCTAATTTTATTATTACCCTTATTGCAAATTTTCTATTCCACCTTGTAAAAACACAATAGCAAGTTTAGGGGAGGAGAGACTACTGCATTAATCGTTTCCAAGAATAAGGCAAAAAGCTTCAGTAACTATATGAAAAAGAAAGTTTGATCTACATGTAAAGTTCAAGTTAGAGATGTGACTTCAGTATGAAGACTGTAAGAGAAAAAAAAACCTTCCGCTCCCAAAGTTTATCACTCCTCCAAAAAGTAAATGATGTTCACAGTGGCATACAAAACAGAATCATGTCTCAATCACATCAATTCTTTTTAACAGAAACTTGTGCAAATGTTAAGCTTTTTCTAAACTTTTCTAAACAGATACTTGCAGGTATAAAGCTATTTCCCCATTTGGTTGAACAACTGTGAAAAACTATTCATTGTAATAAAATCACGTCTTTACAAAACGTGCTTTCAATTCTTCTTCCCTGTTACCTAATGAAGTAGTTCGCTTAATAATAGGCAAAAGCTTGGCTTACAGTCTCAGAATTATTCTTCTGACAAGAACTCATTGAACTGGAACTGTTTATTTTTATGCATGCATATATTATCCCGAAATGGATATGTAAAATACAGTAATTATTGTTCTTGATAAACATGAATTAGAGAGCATTCATCTACTTGTGTTTTTGATTCATGAATTCAATTCAGGTATTTTCCAGAAAGATGCTTCAGAAGACACTTAAATACTATATCATTACTACTGTGGTGCACAACCCTAGGTACAAGAGGAAATAAACATTCTCACATTTGAAAGGGATTCACATTCACAGCAATAGAACTCTGAAGACCAAAATTCAAAAAAAGAATGTCTCATAAATACAATTTCACCTCTTATTCTTTGCTCATTTATTTCAAAAATAAGTTGTATTTGACAAAAGATATATGTAGTCACAAGCCTGGTGCACATGCTTACCGGGGTATAAGCACGGTCCTGAGTGTATCAGCCCTCACTGGGAGGAAAGTATTTTCCTCAGTCTTTCCTAACCTACTTTACATGTGTGTCTGCACCATTCTGCACAATGACTAACACCCTCTGCTCCACCTTGCAGAACATCATTTTCACAAATCACATCTCTTCATAGCTAAACAAAACAACTCTAACCCCAAATTAATTCAGAGAGAAGCTATCCGCTGAAAGCAAAGGAGACAGCCCAATGTAATATCACGTATTTATGTCCACTTAGCTACAAAGATCTTACCCTACCATCTCACACCTTTAAAATTCTTGGCCCAAGATAAATTTTTGTATTGCTTTTATTTCAGCTGAATTCTAGAACATAAACATGTTTTTAATCAGAGAGAACTTGCAGCCCTTTAAGACAAGGCTTTGGTTATGACTCAGACCAAAGCCTTGTAAAACCGTTTAAAGTTAGCCATCAAAACTTGCATTTTCATAATGCCAGAGGAAGTAAGAAATTAAGTTCATGTATTACAAAAACAAAATTCAAGTTCCCATGACTATAAGCTTGAGCACACAAGTAAACCATTCCCATGTCAAAAGAGTACATGCACTTTAAAATCAAAAGAGATAATTTATTTGTAGTTATTTGTAATACCTTCTTACTGGCTGTTAGAGTTTAAATATCCCAGAGGTCTGAAGTTCTGACCTGACATCATGTTGTTTATGGATTTTCTAATTAACAGAGGTGGTTGAATTAAAGAGTAAAAATTCTCCCCCTAAAAATGGTTTCACGAGCAGAATGCAATGAAGAAACAGTAGAAAGGCATCAGAACCGAAGCAGCAAACCATCTTGCCAAGAAATTATCCTGGGATCTTAGAAAACTAGATATACACTCTCCAAATGTCTGCCATGTCTGCTTACTCTGCAAATATCTTGGGTAGTTTTAGTATCTACTCAAAATGCGTCACTTGGGAGCTTATTAGAAATGCGGACTCTCAGGCCACATTATAGACCTACTGAATCAGATTCTGCATTTTAACAATACATGTACATGTAGGTGATTCGAATGCATGATAACGTTTGAGAAGCACTACTTCAGAATATATATTTGAAAATTCTGAGATTTCTTTTCATAATTCAGAATAATGATGCATCGCAGTGATTACTTCAGACAAACCATCTTTTCAAGAAAGGAAACAGAAAAATTCCAGGAAGGTAACAACCATTTTTCTTCAATGTATGGGGTAAAAGAATCAGAGGCTTTATTTCCTTTCAGTGATGATTCTAGAATTTCTATATAGGAGGAGGAATTAAATAGTTTATCTGGAAGCATGTATTTTCTGTAAGACTGAGAGAACATCTACTATCCGCAAAAAGAGTAGGGAGGTGGACTGATGCACTCACCTGGAATAGTCTTCTGCCTTGTATAATAAACCCAGCAATTATCATTCCTACTTCCAGGAATTTACCTTCTATTTTTGTTACTGACTTGTGTACATGTATCCTCAGGAGAGGAAAAGCAGTATCAGTGACTTCAGTCAGATACTGTATTTATGGAAAATTCCACCTGCAAATTTTATTAGCAGTTGAGGAGATCCCTAATTGTTCTTAATCTATTTAGGCATATTTTGGTTTTAATGTGTATTGTCACATTTTGGCAAAGGTATAGTTAAGCAAGAAGACTTGGAATGTATTTCAGCTAGAACAGAAAAGAACACAAGACACTAAAGTATAACAAAGGAATCTTCATAAAATGTTGCTACATATTAATAATAGTGTTACCTAGGGCTGAACATTTTGTGAACAATCCAAAATAAACTTCATTCTCGCAAAGTACATCACCTTGGATGGTTTACAGTTGTTCTATCTATGAATTCTAAAGCACTTACTGAAATTTTAGATTTATAGTAACAAATTTAACAGTGTTTGGCTGTTAATGTCATTTGCGAATAAAATCTTAGGTTTTAATGGTAAAGCACAACATTTGATAGTGACTGTGCAGCAAAAGGTAATTAAATCAATTGTAATGAATCAGGGGAGAAACTGAGAGGAAGAAAGTACATATAACATTTTGAGAAGTTGGTTTTACATAAAACACACGAAAATGAACAACGTAATTACTGGGCTCGGGTAGCTCTCAGCCCCCAACCTGATCTGAAATCAAAGATACTTCTGTATCGGTTGATGAAATGGATCAGCATCTTCCAAAGTGGAAACATGTTCTTGCAGAGTCACATTTTACTTTATATAACAAATTATAATTGGTTAGATAAATAAGTAGAGACATCAGCATGCTTCTTGATTTTCATAAAATAACTGAAAGTGAAACTTCCTTTGTAATGATGTTCCATTAAAAGCATATCCATAAAAGCACCTCCAACTTTATGATGTGCAGATTTGGCCATTCTATTGGGATTCAGATGATGGTGGACTACAAGAGCTGCCCAGAAAGTATCCAGCTGCAAACCATTCTCATTTTATACTGACAATGGCTGCAATTTTTCTGGACAGCCCTTGTATAATTGCAGGGGATGTGAGCGCACACCCACATACACGTGTGTATATGGGTGTCTAGAGACTTTTAGATTGAATTTTTAAAAAGAGTACTGAAATTTTAGTTGTCACATGGCTTAAAATATCTTGGAAGATTCTTTTCTAAGTTACTTCTTCATCATCTTAAATGAAGCAAATCACGTTTCCCTTTCTGGGTGAAATTGATTCTTAAAATAGCAAGAGCCATTCAGATTCTAATCTGGTGAATTACATGTGTAATCATGAGAGAGATTTTTGAACAAAATTAGACTGTGGGGGGACATGATTAAAAAGATACTGATTTTCTTATAATATTTACAAATTTAAGACCATTATCAATTCAAAATATGATAGTGATATGAGAAGAGTCTTCAAAAACCATTATTAATAATTTTGTTTTCAAGAACTGATAATTAGGTTAGTCTGCACACCAAGACATAATTTTTCCCTTGTACCTTATATAAGTAATCTCATAGCAAACAAAGACATTGGTTTATCTTATGGTATTTCTTCTAGATTAAGTTTAATTGTGAGAATTATAACTTAAATTCCTATTTCTGGTTCTTAAGTTCCTAGCACAAAGTTGGAACTCAAAAATGTGAAATAGCTGAATGAGTGCATAAAATGAGATGACAGAATTTATAATACTGTGGACTATATCATGCATGAATGTAACCAAACTTCTGTACTAGTTTCACCTAAAGAAATTTTTTAATCTATGTGATTTCTATAGAAAAATCCCATGACTGCCAAAAAAATGCAAAAGGCAATGAATAACAAAAACTTCTCATCTAGAAATCACTCTAGCAAAATATTCTTTAAAATATGAAAGATTAAAAACAACACAAAATATTTATTTTAACACTCATACAGATAAACAATGATATCAAATTAAGAATAGTTATCCTGGTCAGACTATTCAATCTTTATCTATGGTTTTTTTTTTTCTTTTTATCTGCTTATGAGGACAGATATATTTCACTCCTACTGCACCCTCACCAAACACACAAACAAACACACATTTGCACAATGATAACATTGTGCAAGAAATACATTCTGGGTTCTTACACTATACTGTCATGTTTCACAGGGCATACTTTAGTCTTCAAGTATTATAGCTAATAAGTTTAAGAAACTATCCATTTATTTAACTGTCTATAACTTTGTAGGTTTGTAGAGAACACATCATTTTTTATGCAAAAAATATGTATTAAATAATATGTATATAATTTATATATTCAGGAGACGTATGTGTATGTGTGGTATAAACAAGCAAGTTATGTGAAGACAATTTAGAGGTAAATAAAGGTAAGTGGAGAGAAAATGTCCTCAGAACTGAAATTTAAATGTCTAAGAATGTGTTACTCAAAACAAAATAAAAAAACAAGAGCAGATTTTGCTTCTACTGGAAAAGGTGCACATTAATAAAAACATACCTGATGTCTTATAAAAAATTTAAAATATGTAAAAAGTTAGGACCCAAATATCTCTACTTAAAGCTTCATGTCTCATCCCAGGCTTTATTTACATATGGCAGGGAGTAGACTGACTGTCATACCTGAGTGATTTGAACAATATACATAACCAATTCCAGTAAATTTCATCCTAAAGGAACAAATATCCAATTTTATTCATTTCACCCTGACAAACTGCTTCCAGCAAGCAAACAAAATCTTCCATTTTATATGTACTCTAATAGACTTTAGAAATAAAAGGTATAAGAAATATAAATACTCTGACTCTAAGTTTTAAAAAAAGATGCTAGTAACAGCAATTTAAGAAAATTTGCTCCAAGAGTTTCTGTTTACCCAAAGCAAAATGCCTGCCCTGATAAAAATAATAAATATTAAATAATATTTAGGGGATAAGAAAGGAGGGAGGAGGAGCCAAATATATGGTGATGGAAAGAGAACTGACCCTGGATGGTGAGCACATAATGCGACACATAGACAATGCACTGTAGAATTGTACACTTGAAACCTATATAATTCTTGTTAACCAATGTCACCATATTAAGTCTAACAATAAAAAAAGAAAATATAGCAAAGGCTGTAATTTATGACTATAAAGTCTAAATACTTCCTTTAACACGAGATAAGATTCTTTAGAATCCTGAAGAAAAGAGAATCATGGACACACTGAAAATGAATATTCCTTCAAAGTAAGTTTTGCATCAGGGCAGTGAAGAAAAAAAATCCAAGAGTTCAGGTGTACCAAGACAAATAAGAGTTTCACCACCTAGAGATATCTGTCTTCCAAAACTACAAATTCCATAGGGAGATATCAACAGAAATCATGAGAAAGGAATTGCTCAAATCTTTCCTCTGAGGCTTCGATGAGGACCTCAAACTTACAAGCACTCAACCTGAAAAAGAATTAGGTGGCAACCCAATTTCAAATCATTTAACCTGCCATCTATCCACAGAGAGCCAAAGCTGAATGGAATAAACAACTATTGGGTATGTGTCATCACCAGTTCACCGTGATAGGAACTGTTTAAAAATATATATATCAGGCCTAGTACCCAACTGTAATTCAGAAAGAGTCCCAAATACAATGGAGACGATTGTAAAGATGTTTGAGGAAATGCTCACAACTATAGATTAAAGTGTACCAAACCATCACAGACAACTTGCTATCACACTTCAAACACAATCAGAAATCACAATGGCATTGAGCTATAACAATTTTGGAACATCTACCAAGGGTAACACAGCACAGCATGAGGGTCTACATTTTTAAAACTAGTATTTGTAATATTCTATGGGTTCTAAAAATTTTATATGTCCAATGAGAACCCAAAAAATCCCTTCATGAGCAATATTTTCAAAGTTGAAAAGCAACCATTAGTATACTGTGTATTCTTTTCATCTTGAAAAATTGGATAGTGACCCAAAACTCAAAAATATATCCAGAATTCTACTGATTTGTAAAATCTGGCTCAAGTTTCTTTCATCTCTTACCAGTCAGATTGAAATAGCCTACTAGTCTTCAAACATGTTTGCTCACATACTCCTTTAAACATTTTTAAGTTGATACCTACAAAATTCATGATGAGTTTAAATTGTTGCAAAGAATGACTCTTATTTTACATGTATCTCATGGAATCTAAAGGTCATACTGTTTTAATCCCATCTTTCAATTAAAACCATATATAAGGATCAACAGGTAGAAATATTAAATATTTTCTGTTTCTAATTAAACATGTTTTCATCCTGTTACCCAAACAACAGTTTATATAATACACACACATATGTATATACTTAAAAGTCAAAGCTGTGCTATACAGTGTATTAGCCAATAGCCACATGTGGCTATGGAACACTTGAAATATGGCTAGTTCAAATTGAAATATGCTATAAGGAAGGGTAGTTTTTCTGACAATAGAAGGAAGGTCCAAGAGGTAAGAATATCAAATCAAAACATCTGGAATTGTCCCTTCATTTTTACACACTGGAATTGCAGCACAGTAAAATCTGTAATGAATGAGAAGTAAGCCTTTCTCCTAAAAGAGAAAGGAGATGTCAAATGGGAGATGAGAATGGTGAACAATCACAATGTCTTCGCCTCAGATTCATTCTCTGGCAGCTAAGTTAAGTGATCTGGAAATCTGTTCCTTTAAAGCCTTATGTCACTGCAAAATTTTCAGGTAGCCCTCAAGGTCTCATATTGAATTTGGACACTACTCTTATCTAGTTGTTACCCTGCTTCTGTTCCTGCCTCCTACAGCCTGTTCGCAGCCCAGCACACAGAGTGATTTTTTAAAATCAGAAACCAAATCAGAAAATGACTCTTCTGCTCAACACCTTCCAAGGATTCCCCAGTTTAACACATGGTAAAAGCCAACTACCTTGACAGTGTCTACAAGGCTCTTAACAATTTGTCCTTCAATCCCATTCCCCTGCCTGACATCCTAGCCTGCTAAGGTTCCTTGGCTCAGCCTGCCCAACCACTCTAGCATCTCCAATAGCCGTCAACGTTTCTCCCCAGGCTGTCATCTCTGGAAGACGATCCCTCTGCCAAAATGCTTTTCCTTGAAGCCCACGACTCACTACCTCACTTTCTTCATGTTGTTACTCAGACACCTTCTCAGTGAGGCTTCTCTTGGGCCCCCTATTACTTACACTTCCTGTCCCCTCTACTGCTTTATTTTCTCCCAAAATACTTATTACAATGTGACCATATGTTTTCTTATTTGTTTTTCACTCTCCATAGAATGTAAGCTCATAAAAACAAGACGTTTTGTCTGTTCTATATTCCATTGTATCCCTAAACCAATATAAATTACTTAAGAAGCATCCAATAAATACTTGTCAGTGAACAAATTATTTAATTCCCATTTACAAATGAGGCAAATTGAACATTGAAGAGTCAGATTGGTTTATTTGTTTAGTTTGTTCGTAGTGTGTATGTATGAACTTTGAAAATAGTTATTGCTCAAAATATGTTCTAATGCACAGTTTCAGGTGATTCTCTAGAATAGACATCAACATTTATGATGAATTCATCTGATTTTGGTCATGTGACCCAAATGTGTGAATGGTACTTGGAAAGCCACGTAGTAATAGTGTGTATTCATTCAGAACTTAGCCCAATAGCATACACATTCTCTTCAAATTCTTTCCTTTGTTTTTTTATTAGATTTTTTAAACTCCAAAGCAGTTTCCTTAGGCTTATAATACATGATTAATGGAAACATTAATGTTACCAATGGTAACATATTTATCTATTCCTTTTTTGTGTATTTTATTACCAGTCTGAGGAGAAAAATGACTGAATGGGTGCTGCTCCTAAAATAACTTTTCCACATCAAAATATCTGAGAATAATGTAGCTGGATTGTTAATCAATAGGAAATATATATGGTTGATAGCATGTTGGAATTGGGTACACTGAACTTCAGCCAATTGTGTATGTTATCAATTTTGTCCTTAAAAGCATTTAAGGCAAGTTTGCCTGCTGTCACTACCAGACTATAACTTCCCTTTTGTCTTTTGAGTCATTTAAAAATGCTGTTGGATTTTATTTTAAAAACAGGTTAACAGGTCTATCACATTTCACTAGAGTACTATCAACTAACTTGGAAAGATTTTCCACTTTGCCTCTTGTCATTTGTGTAGCACTTTTCCCCCAAGATATCAGAGTATCAAAGTCAGAAATGCTATCAGTCCTGAAGCGTGGTTAGTATAATTTGATTGCTGTTGAACATAACTCAGAAAACCATGAACCATATCCATCTATGCAACTACTGTCATATATAAAGCCATATTTATGTTCATTCAATATTTATAAAGTGCTGACTCTATGCTGGTTGCCCTGAAGGGATGTAAAAGTGAAAAATTATGTATCTTATGATCAAAGATCGAAGTTTATTTAAGAAGCCAAACAAAAAAATATGTATTTTTAAAAATCTGAAGAACAAGTGTCCCATAAGAAAATAGTGATGATATAATCATAAGAGTTATCCCAATCAATATCTGTGGTAGAGAATCATAAAATGTTAGTTTCTCTAAATGATTCACTGTGGTCATGCTCTAGAGATTGTGTCCAGAGAGCGACAGAGAAAATCCTGGACAAAGTTAAAGCTAATGGCTGTCAACCTTTCTTTCCCATCAAAAAGCATTCAGAACACGAGATTTACACAGGTTTAAAGGAAATGTAGTTCTAAAAAATAAGTATTACATTTAAAAAGTAGTCTTACTGTTACCAAAAGGAGTAGTATTCCCATTTCAAGATAAATACTGATACTAGCCTCTTTCGTCTTAAAAATTAAAGCCTTTTTTCAAATTTTCACATAAGGAGATAATTCATCCTTAATTAATATAGAGTTCACAGTGATGTACAAATGAATTATGATTCAGAATTGAAGTTCTAATGAGGCTTTCATGAAACAGTGAAGTAATCATGAAAATATTGTCTATCCCTTCCCTAGACTTAAATTATGAAAGTGGTTCAACAAAAGTTGTGAGGTTTTTTTTTTCCTCACAAAAGGTAACATATAAAGAATAAATTGTCTTCCAAAAAATACTAGCTTTTTAAATATAGTTTTCAAAAATATGTAGTTAATTTACAATAAAGGTATTCTTTCTAATCTAAAAATCCTAGAGAGCTTTTCAAATGAGAATTTTGACATTTTTATTTTGAAGTCTTACTTTTCTCCAAAGCAATCTTTCATAACAAACCACATCACTTATCAATTTGCATTTATATATTTTAAAGCATTAATGCTCCACAATAGAATTAATTTAGTAGTGGTCCACAGTACACTAAAACATAATACCTATTTTCTATGAACAAGAGTATTTTTCTGGAATATTGTTTGAAGATAATTATAATCTGTATTAAAGCAAATATAATACGTTCTAAAAGATACATTATCACAAGTATTTTCCTCTCATTATAATATTTGAGGAAGAATAACTGATTTATACTTAACATAGCTATGACTTGGATAATGCACATAAAATATTGAAGAAATTATATTTTCAACATGGTTATATTAGATGAGGATTATAAAGTTTGAAAATAAATATTAAATTATATACAATTATATTAATTTTCCAGGAAAAATGTTATTACTTTACTTTTAGATAGATTATATATTTAATTCAAAGTTAGAATTATTTTCAAGTCTATACAACTCAAGAACCAGAGTCTTCAGGATGAATGTTTAACAAAAGTAGGAAAAACTGAGGGTAATATAGGCTCTGACCATTAAGTTTGTGAACTCATCCTATTACAGAAAAAGTGCTACCTACCTCATTGCTGATTATCACTACAGTCACCTTCAAAGTACTCTCTTGGGAAGCTATGTACTGATGTCAGTGCCTGTGCCTAGTCCACCTTTCAAAGCAATTTTGGAACTCTATTCCTGGAATGGCCATCAAAGCTATTGTTATATTACCATTGATGTCCTGAAAGTCATCAACATTTCTTCCTTTCAATACTTCCTTTACCTTCAGTTAAAGAAAAAAGTCATTGGGGATCAGAACAGGTATGTAGGGAGGGTGTTCCAATACAGATATGTGTGTAATGGCTAAAAACTCCCTCACAGACAGTGCCCTTTGAGTTGGTACATTGTCTCAATGGAAGAGCCATAAGTTGTTGGTGAAAAGTTCAGGTCGTTTTGTCTGTTTTACACAGCATTTTCAGCACTTCCAAATAGTAAACTTGATTGTTTACCCAGTTGGTACAAATTCATAATGAACATTCTGATATCAAAAAGTTTAGCCATATTGTTTTGACTCTTGATTTGGACTGATGGAACTTTTTTGGTTGTGGAGAATTGGCTGACTTTCATTGTGCATTTTGACACTGTTTCAAGGGTCGTATTGGCACACCCATGTTTCATCACCAGTGATAACATGGCCAAAAACATCTTGCCTTTCCAAAAGGTCTTGGTAAACTTTGACTTTCTTTTGCTTTTGTTCATTGGTGAGTCCTTCACGACCATTTTGGCACACACTTTTCTCATGCCAAGATTTTTATTTAAGATTTTCCTGTTTTTCTACTGATGTTTACTTGCTCTGCTACTCTTCTCATATTCAGCTGATGATTTTGATGCACAATTTCATGAATTTTTGCCATGTTTTTATCAGTTCGGCTGCTTACTGGCTGCCCTGACCTCTCCATCAGTGATACTTTCTCTCCCTTAAGAAAAATATTTAATCCATTTGTACACTGCCATTTTCTTCATGGCATTATCCCCATAAACTTGGACTAACATGTCCCTGATTTCACTTCCACTTTTGCCAAGTTTAACAAGAAATTGAATGTTTGTTCACTGCTGTAATTCAAGCTCCAAAAATCTTGTGACAACACATAAAAACACGCAACAATATTGAACTAAGGCACCACCACACATCAACACGAACACAGCTGTGAGAAACAGATATACCAAAAGGTTATGAAAACTTATCGAGTTATTTATACAGTGCTGCCAACATTAAGCACACAGTGGCAAGTTCACGAACTTAATTGTCAGACCTCATACAAAGCATGATAACTTTATTTACACTAACTTTAAAGCAAAAATAAGTTTTAGGCAAGAAATAAAAGATGTTGGATAAAAACAAAATGTTCCATTTTTGCCATTGCAGAGACTGCTGACACTGGCTATGATTAGGTATCTATGATGTCTAACATGCTGATACAACTAAGCATTTTAGTTACCATTTTATCCGCATGACAAGAAACATTCAATTATTTGTAAACTTCCTAGTGACTAAATTATTGGCACTTCTCAGTGGCTCCAAAATGTGGTGATAGCTGTAATTGAAAATGTCCAAATTTTTTGGCAGTCAATTCAGAAAGATAAAACAGGAAACTATCTTAATCAATGCTTTCTTATTCACCTATATCTCTCAGTACCTCAGCAACAAGAAACTATAATCAGTGCTATTCAATTCCCAAAATATGACTCATCTACAAAGCATTATGACAAATAATAGCTGACTTCACTTTGAACGAGTCTACTGCTGCTCTTCTTTCTGCAATCTAGGTAGCAGACACACAAAAGCAAAGGTGTTTGTAAATGCCCTAAGTCAAACTTCTAAAACTTGAAAGGAATCTTGGAGATCTTTGTATGTTAATATCTATCTTTTGAAGATGGTTGAGTAAAGAATGTATTTTTTGAAGCTAAAAATGTACCCAGAATGTAAAAGCTTTTAATCAAATAATCTATGTATCAGGTAAGACATTCTGTATTAAAAATAAAATTCAGAGAAATGTCTGAAAAGGTAAGGAATGGATATGTTTTTCCTCATGTTGAAACATGCTTTCCCTGAAACCCCTTACTTACTCTGCGCAACCACAGAGCAAGAGAAATAGAATCATCCACGAAGGGCAGTTGGGTTGTTGACCAAGGATACTTTTAACTTCAATGTGTATAGAAATCAATTTGTGACTTTCTTGGCAAGTTTTAGAAAGGAGTTATATTTTACCATATAAAATGTTATCTCACTAAATTTCTTGAAATGTAATATAGTGATTATTTCCTAAAGTCATTCTTTGCTTATAAAACTAGTTCCCCTAGGGACAATTCTTTTCATGGATAGCATCCTAACACATGTTCCTTTTAAAGCTATAGAGGCACATAATTTTTCTTGTAACATTAAATAATACCTTTCTGTGGGCTCCTGGCATCCTAAAGGCACAAGTAATGGAGCAGCATGGTGTAATTGAGAAAGGGAAGGAGGAGAAGGTATTGCCTGTCATAATATGAGAAACAACTTCAAATTACTTTCTTTATCTGAGGCTGATGGCCAGACACCATACGCATATCTATAATCTGAGATCAAATTAAATTGCTTGACTCTAAGATATCTTTTTTCTTCCTATAAGGAAACAGATTTAAAAAACAAACAAAAAACCACAACTTGGAATAGCAGTGAACCCTGAAAATAAGCCACTGCTCCTCATGTTTCAATTGTTCTCCAAAAACATTATTTTGCAGATGGTATAGTGGGTTTATCCTCTATTGGAAAGAGTGTGTATTTAATTCTTTAACTAGAACAGTTTTGAGGTTCCATGTACATAACATTGCAAAAGGAGAAATACATAATTCCTTTCCTCTCTCCATTCTCAATCTATTACCTTGATTACTTAATCACTGAAAACAATCCCCTCAACTAAATACCCACAACTTTCTTTCTCTTTATCTCAACTTCTCTGTACCTTGTTATTATAGCTGGATAATATTTTCAAGTATTAAGTGATGTGTTTCTCCATTCCCTGTCATGTTCAACCTCTTGTATTTAGAGGGCCTAGATTCAAGTTCAGATACTTTCACTTAGAAATGATTCCCTTTCCCATGCTTTCAGGGCTGGGTCCCTATAGGGGTAAAATCACAATGTAATTTGAGAATTAGAATCAAGTACATTCTTACAGAACTCCAACTGAATATACAAGACTTTACAGTCTGGGGGAAAGACTGTCCAAGAGACAACAGAACCAAGAGCAACTTAGATGGAAGGTTGTGAGTATCACAAAAAGAAGCCCAGACTCCTCCCTCTCCAGTCACTCAGTAAAGACCTTCAAATGACCAAGCCAGCAAGTCATCTACTTGCTGCACCTCTGTGCTCCTAGACTTCATTCAATATCCCCCTGACATCACTGCTACCACCACCAGCCACCATGTAGACAACTCCAATTCAGTTGGCTAGAACGCATAAAAGCTCTGAAATGATGGGAACTTGGACCCCTAGTGCAATGGTGGCTAACTGAAGCCATAGTTCCTATACTTACCACAGAAAAGACCAGGCTGCTTTGAGATCTCCTACTGAACTGAAGATTACTCCTAGCTTCATCATTCCCTCCATGGTATGAGGAAGATAAATCTCCATCCCTCTACCCTTCCCACTTAAATGATGAATCCCTCCAATTGTGCTCTTATACTCAGCTGCTCCCTTCTATTCGAGGCTTAGCTCCATTAATTTCCTGTCCCATCACTTCTCACTTTCTCTTTTACCCTATGGACCATTTTTCCTCCCTTAGCCCACACAAGAGTTCAAAAAAAGATTCAAAGCAATTGCTGGCCTAATTGCAAAGCATTAATGTCCTTCTCTGAGGCCTACTTGCTGGTCTACTATTTCCCCTGTGAGAAGTTAATATGAACTAGAAAGAGAGAGAGAGAGAGACAGAGACAGAGAGAGACAGAGAGAGAGAGACAGAGAGAGAGAGACAGAGAGAGAGACAGAGAGAGAAGAATGGTAACTCAAACACAGAGAATCCAAAGTGTAAGGAAGAAGGAAAATCTTTTGTGGAGAAGACCAAGGTGTGTAGTGGGAGGAACTCTGAAAATGACCCGTCCATAAGTGTGAACGTCCTCCTTCCACCTTGTCTGTGAATCATCTATTACTCAACACTCCTGGAGACCTTTCACACCACTTGAACCACAAACTGTGATAGGTTTTATGTGTATTATTACTGTTTCAACAGATTCTCTTGTGATTCCTTCTTGGATCTAATGACCATTTACAAGTCTTGTTTAATTTCCATTTGTTTGTGGGCTTCAAGTTATCTTCAGGTTAAGGACTTCTATTTAGTTCCATTGTAGTCAGTATTTTCTATATTTATTGAGACCTTTTTTATTGCCAGAATATTGTCTATCCTGGTAAAGTACCATACCCAGTACAAAAGAGTTTTCTGTCATTTCTTTGTTGTATTCTGCTATGAGTATCAATTAAATCAAAGTGACTAATAGTGTTAATCCCATCTATGTGTTATTTTTCTGTCTAATTTTTCAATCTGTTCCTGAAAAGGGCTGTTAAAAACTGTAACTATGGTTGTATACTGTACTATTTCTTTCATTCTATCAACTTTTGCCTCATGTGTTTTGAATTTATGTTATTGGGCACATGCACATTAATGAATGTTATAATTTCCTAAAGAATTGAGCTTTTTATTATTATGAACTGTCCCTCTTTATCTAAGGTAATACATTATGTTTTCAGATACAGTATCTGATATTAATATGTCAAATTCAGCTTTCATATGCTTATGTTTGCATGGAATATCTTTTTCCATCCATTTGTTTCAACCTGTATACATCAGTTTTGTTTTGTTTTTTGTTTTTGTTTTTGTTTTTTTATACATTAGTTTTAGGTGGCATAGAGTTGAGCATTGATATTGTGTGTATGTTTCAATCTCTTCTAACAATATCAATATTTGGAGTGTTTAATTAATATTTATTTTAATTATTAATAGGGTTGAGTGTGGGTCTACAATTGTATTTTTTTTATTTCTATTGACTCAGTTTTTGGTTCTCGAAAAGTTTCTCCATTTCTGCCTTTTGTCAGGCATTATTTAAATATTTTAAGAATTCCATTTTAATTTTTCTATTGGTATCTTAGCTATACTTCTCTACATCCTTCTTTTTAACAAGTGGGCCTGTGGACTACAATATATATCCTTGACTTTACACATTGACAGAGTTAGTACTACTGCTTCATATAAAATACAGAAGTCTTATAACATTTATAGGTTTATATCCTCCTACTTGAGATTTCAGTGGTTATATCTGTTTTACATCTACATACATTATAAAGCCCTAAATGCAATGCTATACTGTGTGCTTTAAATGCTTACACAGTTATACAAATATGAGGGAAAAGACAAAACAAAAATTTCCATTTGTATTTACCCAGATATTTACCATATCTGATGCTCTTTATTTTTTTCCTGATAATAGAATTTCTATGTTTTATTTCACTCTGAAGAACATCTAAAGAATGTTACTAATCAAGAGGCATAAAGTTTTAGCTGAGCACTATGAATAAGCTCTAGAGATCTGCTGTACAACATACTACCTACAGTCAACAAGAATATATTACACTATTAAATATTTCTTAAGAGGGTAAATCTCTTTTAAGTACTCTTACTACAATAAAATGAAGTTTAATGAATAAAACTTAACAAAGTCCATAACAAGACTGTCTTGCAATGGTTTGCTGATGACAAAATTTCTTGGTTTATTTTATTTTGAAAACATCATTACCTTCATTCTTAAAGGATATTTTCAGTGAATTATATTTCTGGGTTGACAGTTTTGTCTTTTTTTTTTTCTTTTCAATACTTTAGAGATGTTTTATTCTCTTTTGGCCTCTGTGGTTTCTTATGAGAAGGCAGATGTTAATTAGATCCACAGTATGTACTTATAATATGTCATTTTTCTCTTTTTTCAAGATTTTCTCTTCTTTATCTTTGGCTTTCAACAGCTTGACTATAATATGCCTCAACATATGCATATTTGTCTTCATTCTGCTTAGTGTTTAACATATCATATCCACAAAATTTATTTCATAAAACTTGGGAAAATTTTCGGTATATGTTAAAATACTTTTTTTGGCCCAATTTCGTTTTTCTTTCTGGTTTTCTACTTTTTTATATATGGTGGTCTGTTTGATACTGTCTCATAGCTCACTAAGGTCCTGTTCACATTTTTTTCACTAATTTTTCTCTGTTTTTCACCTTGAGTAATTTTTATTGATCTATCTTCAAGTTCACTTACTCTCCTCTATCATGTTCAGTCAGCCGTAAGTCCATGGAGTTAATATTTTCATTTTAGAAATTGTATTAAGTTCTAGAATTTCCATTTATTATTTTCTCATTGTGTGTATTTCTCTGCTGAAATTTTATTCATTGAAAAACTTTATTTTACTTCATAGAGAAGAGGTATCAGTCACTAAAATCTTGGTCAGTTTTAACAGCTAGTTGATCTTGGAGTCATTAGACTCGGTAGATGTTTTCTTTTGAGAATTTGTTCCATTTTCTTGGCATATTGTATGTTGAGTACTTTTGGATCTTATCTTCAACATTTAAATGTGAATTTGGAAAGAATCTGAATTCTTCTGTTATTCTCCAGTGAGGACTGTTTCCTTTGTTTTAACAGGTAATTTTTCTAGCTGGACTTGAACTTCCAACCCTGTTTCTTAGGCAACGGCTCCAGTATCATTTTGCTCTTCAGTTCTTTATCTGAGCTGCTCTGAAAGCACATCCCAGAGGAAAGTCAGACATGTAGGTAGATCAAGTTCGGAAATTCTCTAGTTCTTTACCTGCTGGGATTCATTGTCGTACTCTTCAGCATTCCTGGTTTTCCAGCTTCATTTCTGTGGTTTCCCAGGTCATACAGAGTTTTCTACCTGAGGCCCTGCTGCCACTGTACGTGGGAGACTTTGTCACTATGTGCTTGCTTACTGTGCCACTCGGAGGGAGCCTAGCTCCAGACATGTAAGCCTCACCAAAGAAACAGCTGTGTAGTTCCTCATTTCCTCTCCTCCAAACACCATGCACTCCTCACTGAAGTCTATCTCCTTCACTTCACTGTCCAGTAGCTTCCAAGAATTTCTTTTTGCACTAATTCCAACTTATATAACTTTTCTGCAGCCACATAATCTGGTGAGGTCTTATCCTGACATACACAAGCAGAAGAACTTGAATCATTTCTAACTCCATGCTTTCCCTCAAATTTTACAGTTAATTCTTTCCACAAAACTTGCTGATTATACTTTAGAAAAACATCCATCATCAGGACACTTCCATGACTACCATATTGTTGGAAGGCACCAACCTCTCTCACCTGGATTCCTGACACAGCCTAATTGGGTTTCCTCCTACTTTGGTTCCCCTATAGTGTGGGGGCACTGCAGCCTGAACAATCTGTCTTAAACATGAGTCAAATCCTGTCACTCCATTATTCAAAATCCTCCAATGGCCCCCATTTCATTCAGAGGAGAAATCCAAATTCCTTTCAATCAGCAACAAGGGTTTAAGTGATCCAGGGCTCTTTAACCTCCCTGATAACCTATTATCCTCCACCTTCATTCACTCTTCTGCAGAGCACTGGACTCCTTGTTGCTTCTCAAATGTCTTTCTTTGTGTTTGCACTCCCTCTTCTGGAACACTTTTCCCCAGAAATGTCCACTGCTTTCCCCACCCCCCCAGACTTTGACCAAACGTACTACCATTAAAACTTTCTTTGACCACCTTATATAAAGTAGCTCACACCTTCCCCACACACCAACCTCTTTTCTGGTTCATTCCAACCTGGCCTTTTGCCTTCAAAGCACTTAGGTCTGCCTGACCTATTATGTATTCATTAATGTTTTTATTTCTGGTTCTATCTCCACATGCTAGAAGTTAAGCTTCCTTAAATGGCTTGTTTTATTCCCTTCTGTATATCCAAATTTTGGAAGACTGCCCAATTCATAGTAAATATGCATTAAATAATTTGCTGAGAGGATGAATCAACAGTTTAAATTCCACTTTGACAATGAGTGCCTTTTATAGATTTATTTAAATAAATGTCTTTACATATTTAATGTTTATCATTACATACACTTATTTTTGCCTGTTTTATTTTTAAATACCTATAATTAATATTATACACATGCAAATTGCTACGTTATTTTAAATATCACTTAAAACTATCAAATCAACATCAGTTGTTTAAAAGCAATTGAAAGTCTTAAAATTAGAATATTAAGCATTTGTCCCAACAGATTGTCCCAATAAAAATAACATTTACTCCTAAACCTAACATAGCACTGAATTCATTTTTTGTTTTTAATCTTTTCTAAACCCTCTGGTTTTGAAAGATTCTTACTAAGGAAAGCTCACCTATTTCAGGAGAACTGAGGTTACTTTCTCAAGCCATTTGATGATACCAGATGAAAAAGTTGTGGCCACAATACCCAGTGGCCAGAGACTTAACGACCAGGAAGGTGTACTCTCCGGCTGCATTTGAACCGTGCCATCAGCTTCCAGTGCAATCGTGGGCCCTTAGAGTCATATGACAACAGAAACACAGAGACCATGCCATTTAGATGGGGTTGATGTTGCCACTTAAATTCTCTACTTCAATAAGTCTGAAAGCAGATGTCACCCCAAAAAGTGTATCAATAAAAATGAATTTAAAAAAATAAAGTCTGAAAGGATGGTTTTGGTATATGTGTTTCTGTGGCCCCACCTTGGTTTCTTCACAACCTGAGTGAAGTTGGTCAACACATCTGTTAACCAACTGAATCTGATTATCATCCAGATCTTTAAGATCATTTTAAAGTCAGAATTCATTTTCTTCATAGGTATCTCCTTCTCTGATATCACTCCTCCTTTTACTTTTAATCTTATTTTACTTAACTTAGGCACCTTTATTTGAGAGGTCCAGAAGTAAACTGAAGTAATAGAAACTCAAGCTGAATCAGTAGTCCTGATTCTGTGACTTTCACCATTTATCCCAACTTGCCCAGCTCTTCTCAGGCATGATATAAGTTGTGCATGGCCAGAGCCATATACAAAGACATTAAGGGAAGGTGGCTTGCTGCCTTATTATTCTGACAAATACAAAAAATCTGTTTTCCTCTTGATTCCATGGAGGAGACAAAGTTATACCTTTACTAATATGATACAATATTTATTTAGTGCCTATTATGTATTAGTCATTTCACATATGATATTCCATTAATGTTCATAATGAAGCAGGTACTACCCTATTCTACAGATGAGAAAATTGAGGATTGGAGAGTAAGAGTAAATTTCTCAAACTCACACTGACAGAGCAGAACACAATTCTTTCTTCTCTATCTCTGTAGGATGAGGCCACACATGTACAGGCCCAGAAATGGTCAAGAAGTCAGGATTCCTCTTATAAAGTACTCAAAGCTAATTTAGTTAATTAAAACTACAAAATGACTTGGTTGCAGCAGCTAAACATACAATCAGCCTTGATTCCCTTCCAATGGTTAAGTTCATCTGAATACTGGTAAATGAAGCCTTGTTAAAACTATCCAAACTTCTAATCTCAGGAAGATTTTAACTGACCCACAGCCAAGTCTGGAAGGATCTCCATCTCTCAGTGCTTTCACTGTGTGTGGACATCACATCTTCCCGTCTTCTGCATCTGCACCTACTGCTCTGAGGACAGGCACAGGGAGCAGGACTCACAGCCCCCATGGCCTGAATGAGTTTAACAGGGGCCATCTTTTCCAAAAGACTCACAGCCAGTCATCACTTCTAATAACCAAAAATCATCAGAAACAAGTCTTAGATATCTATGTTAAAGAACTATATTCACAGAACTAGGGATGGTCATCTAAGAAAATCCTTACGTTCTCAGATAGTGGGAATAGAGTCAGGAAATTAATGTCAAAGGAAACTGGGCTTAGGCCAATCAGCTAAAACTCAAGAAAGCAAGCAGGCAATATTAGGGCAATCTACAGCAGCTGGCATGCAACCCATCACCAGAACGAGGATAAAGGGAGTGTATTAAGGTTTTAAGAAAGACAAATGAGACACTACCTCAGGCTCAGGGGAGTATGAGGATGGTAGCAGATTCCCATGATATGACCTCAAGTCCATAGTGTAAAACAGAATTCCACATGTGTAAACTGCAGTAAGAGGTGAAGTCTTGGCCACAAAAACCAAGGTAAGTAGGAGCCCTTTTATTATAATCATGATAGAAAATTTGTAATAGCAAGGCTGATTTCTTACTGAATTGCAGATCTTTAAATTCTTCCTGACACAAAACAGAACAAATCCCAGGGCCTGGGGAATTCTTCATGGAAAGTTTCAGGCAAAGCCAAGCCCTAGCCCCCTACGCTCTTTCAAAGCTGTGCCTTCCTTTAACTAGGCATCAGCAAACACTGTCCATGATGTACCCAATAGTCAACATTTTAGGGTTTAAGGACCATAGAGTCCATACCTTGTGGCACTACTCAACTCTGCCACTGGAGTATGAAAGCAGCCACAGAAAGTACATTAAAACTGGAGCACTGCCATACTCCAGGAAAACTTTATGGGATGCTGAAATTTAAGTGATTTTCCTATTACAGGATACTACTCTTTTTGTGAGATTTTTCTTCTTGTGTCAATTGAAAAGGTAAAATCCATCCTTAGCTTATAAGCCATACCAAAACAGGCAGCAGTCCAGATTTGACCTGCAGCCCATAGGTTGCCAACCTTTGCAAATCGACAACATACTGCCTTACAGTTTCTTCTGTGCAGGACCACTCTAGCTCCCCCATAATTTGTAGATCAAGGAGCAGTGACATGGTTACGCCCTTGACACACAAAACCCTTCCCATACATGCACATATATTTCTCCATCACCTTTTTTTAATGGGAGGTACACTGTAATAAATGTCCACACTTTTGCATGATTCTTTGACCTTCATTTCAAAATTCTGTACAGTAACCTACAGAATGGCAGTGTCAATGTTTATGCAAATAAATATGTACACAATCATCTTCCAGATTACTAACTCTTTCCAATTTTCCAGTTTTTCTGAGATTTATTGTTAACCCTCCCCTCATTTTCCCCCTGAAATGATCTTCAATAATGCTGTCACAGTATGAATCTGTATTATCATAGGCACATATTTTCCTGAAAACAAAAGAGAATTTTCCCTTTACACACACTCATCTGTTGTTGATGCTTTCATACAATGAATCCAGCACTCAAAGGAAACCACCTTAATCTGAAATCAACTGATGGGCTGATCAAATCCAGTGATCAAGTCAATGGGAGGGGAACAACTCTAAAACAACTGTTAACAACTGAACCTTTGGAATTTTCCTCATATTTCTCCATAATTGAAAATGTGTTTTTGTTTGTTTTTCACAGTTCTGTTTGCTTTGTATTTTAAAAGGTTCTTCCAGAGTATCACAGTAACATGTGCTTATTGGTATTTATCATGTCAAGCCTCTCCCCTCCACTACCATACTCTGGTTTTGGATTCTTCCAAGACAACGCTTTACAGAAGCTTTGGGATTCTGCTCTATGTAGTTATTCTTTGCTACCGTCATAGCTCTCACTGTAATAAAGTATAAAAAGTTCTAACATGTGTATTATCTGCCCTACCCAAAAATACATTTTTTAACATAAGAAAACTAAAATCTGATTTTAAATGGTAGTTGAGATAAAGAGGGAGAAGGACAAGATGGCGACTGCAGAGGAGGTCCCTAAAGCCTCTCCCAGAAAAAAATTGAACGGCCACCCAGGAGCCAAGAAAGAGGGCCCTAGGTGACAAAAAAAAAAACGGCAGCTGAGACATCCACGCATCGCAAGTAAACACCTAAGGTTTGGAGAGAAAGGGGCAAGCGGGAGAGAGGGTGGGGAGCAGAGACGGATCCCAACAGGACCTGATCGCGGCTGACTGCAGTGCATGGGAGGGGAGAAGCCAGGAGGCGACAAGAGGAAAAGCCCTAGCAACAGTGGGAATCATTGGTGAGCTGGGATGGGGAGCTGGAATTTGGAGCGGTGAGTTAGGGACAGACCTTGGGAGCCAGCCTCTGGAACTCTTGAGTGGTAGCAGGGCTGAGTGAGGACTCTGAACTGCAGAGACGACATCTTGGCTCTGGGCTCCCTTGGGACCTACAGCACAGGCGCACGCAGTTCCTACACAGGGCTGCAGTTCCTGGTCCCGGCCCGCTGCTGGGTGTGCAGGCTGCCACGTGAGCAGCACACAACCCCTACACAGACGGGGCTGCGGCTTCCATTCTGGCCCACTGTGGAGGTGGGCCAGCTGCCTTCCTACCCGCGGGGTCAGACCCACAGCTTCGGACTTGTGTGCACGCCTGCTCGCGCACCCCTGGGTCCTAAAAGCAGTGCGAGCCCACAGAACCTGCCCCAAAATTTGGCCACGGAAGCAGGCCCGGGAAGAAAGGCGAATTTGATAGCATTCGCCCCAGCCAGCAGGAGCAGCCTGGGCCAGCATCACCCAGCTTCCCCAGCATAGGGCAGAAGGTGGAGCTGCCCCAGTGTGCCTTTTGTTTGCCTCTCCCCTTTCCTACAACCTTCCCAACCAACTAACCAACTACAGGAAACGGAGGGACCATGATAGATGCGCACCGCCTCCAAACGTAGCAGGAGACCAGAAATAAGAAATTAACAACCCCTCTCTCCCCCAAAACTTATGCCCCCACCCCGAACCACTTCGTGTCTGCCCTACAGCAAGACACCACAAAAGTACCAATGTGGGCTCCTGGGCACTACTGAACATAACTCCCTCATGTCAAAGAGGAAGAACCCAGCAGACAGGATGAATTCCTTAAAAACTAAAACTCCTCAGAAAGAACAGGAAATTTATCAAGATAGCTTCTTAGACATAGAAGTTTTCGAATTAAGTGACATAGAATTTAAAGTAGCCATGCTAAAGGCTGTGAGAGAAATGAAAACATACTGGCAGAGCACCATGGCTGACATAAACAACATAAAAAAGGACATGAGTGACATAAAAAAGGAACTCCATGAACAAAAGGAACAATTTCACAAAGAAATTCAAGACATAAGGAAGATTGAGATGGAAATCCGAGAGATAAATAATACAATAAAAGGAGTGAGAAACAAAATAACTGCCATAGGACACAGGGCCAACCAGATGGAGGAAAGAATTAGTGATATCGAAGATCAGAACATGGAAACAGCTCAGAAAGAGGAAGAGAGGGAATATAGAGCCAAAAGGATTGAAAGAACTCTACAAGAACTATCTGACTCCATGAGACAAAACAACATCAGGATAATAGGAATAGAAGAAGGGGTAGAGCATTCTACAGAGAACATACTCAAACAAATAGTAGATGAGAATTTTCCAAACCTATGGAAAGAGCTGGAACCCCAAGTTCAAGAAGAAAACAGGTCCCCCAGATACCTGGACCCTAACAGATCTTCTCCAAGACACATGGTACTAAAGATGTCCAAAACTAAGGACAAAGAGACAATTCTCAAGGCAGCCAGGGAAAAAAGAACTATGGCCTTTAGAGGAAAACCCATCAGGCTGGCATCAGATTTCTCAGCAGAAACTCTGCAAGCCAGGAGGGAGTGGAATCCAATCTTCCAAAATTTAAAGGAGAGGAACTTACAGCCAAGAATAAATTATCCAGCAAAAAAATTTTTCAGACACACAGAAGCTGAGGGAATTTGCCAGCACAAAGCCAGCACTCCAAGAAATACTGAAGGAGGCTCTTCGACCTGAAACAAAACATCAGGAAAAATGGAATAAAGTTGGAGCAACAAGAAAGAAACAAAAATAGAACAAAAACAAAGAAATAAGTTAGAGATCAGAAGGACAATAGAAAAAGCCTAGCCCCTGGCTAGGCTAATCAAAGGATGAAAGGAAAGGACACAAATATCCAAAAATTAGAAATGAAAGGGGAGAAATTACCACTGATACCACAGAAATACAAAGGATTATAAGAAAATATTATGAAGAACTTCATGCCACAAAATTTAACAACCTAGAAGAAATGGACAAGTTTCTAGAAACTTATGGCCTACCTAGATAGAACCAAGAAGAACTGCATAATCTAAATAGACCAATTGATAGTGAAGAGATTAAAATGACTATCCATAATCGCCCTAAAGGCAAAAGCCCTGGACCAGATGGTTTCACCAATGAGTTTTACCAATCATTCAAAGAAGAATTAACACCTATCCTCCTCAGACTCTTCCAAAAAATTGAAGAGGAAGCAATACTTCCCAACTCATTCTATGAGGCCAACATTACTCTAATACCAAAGCCTGGCAAAGACAACACAAAGAAAGAAAGCTTTACACCAATATCTCTGATGAAAACAGATGCAAAAATTCTAAACAAAATATTAGCAAACAGAATACAACAATGCATCAAAAAGATCATACATCAAGATCAAGTGGGATTCATCCCAGGAGCACAAGGATGGTTCAACATACGAAAATCAATCAATGTGATACACCACATAAACAAAATCAAAGAAAGACCATATGGTCATTTCAATTGATGCAGAAAAAGACTTCCACAAGATACAGCATCCATTTATGATCAAAACACTAAATAAAATAGGTATAGAAGGAAAGTATCTCAACATAAAAAAGGCCACATATGACAGACCCTTAGCAAACATCATACTGAATGGGGAAAAGCTAAAGCCTATTCCCCTAAAATCAGGAGCAAGACAGGGATACCCCCTGTCACCACTGCTATTTAATATAGTACTGGAAGTTCTAGCCACAGCCATCAGGCAAGAGAAAGGAATCAAAGGTATCCAAATTGGGAAAGAAGAGGTCAAATTGTCACTATTTACAGATGACATGATCCTTTCTATAAAAATTCCAAAGATTACACCAGGAAACTATTAGAAACAATAAACAAATATAGTAAGGTCACAGGATACAAAATCAATGTAAAAAAATCAACAGCATTCCTATATACAAACAATGAATCAACAGCAAAAGAAATGAGGGAGTCAATTCCCTTTGCTATCACAACAAAAAGAATGAAATACCTGGGAATTAACTTAACAAAGAACGTGACAGACTTATACACGGAAAACTATAAGACACTTTTGAAAGAAATTGGAACAGACTTTAAGATGTGGAAAAATATCCCCTGTTCATGGATAGGAAGACTTAACGTTGTTAAAATGGCCATTCTGCCCAAAGCAATCTACAGATTTCATGCAATACCCATCAAAATCCCAAAATCATACTTTCATGAAATAGATAACAGAATTAGTAAATTTATATGGAACCATAAAAGACCTCGAATTGCCAAAGCAATTCTGCATAAAAAGAATAAGGCTGGTGGCATTATATTCCCTGACTTCAATTTATATTAGAAAGCATCAATAGTCAAAACAGCTTGGTACTGGCAGAAAAACAGAAATATAGACCAATGGAATAGAACTGAAAACCCAGAAATAAACCCACAAATTTATGGACAAATAATTTTCTATAAAAGAGCAAAAACATACAATGGGGAAAAGACAGCCTCTTTAGTAAGTGGTGCTGGGAAAACTGGAAAAACATATGCAAAAGAATGAACTTGAGCTATGTACCCTCTCCATATACAAAAATCAACTTGAAATGGATTAAACACCTTCATATCAGACCTGTAACAATAAACTGTACAGAAGAAGACATAGGTACTAAACTTATAGACCTAGGACTCAAGGAGGACTTCATGAACCTGACCTCAAAGGTAAGGGAAGTGAAAGCACAAATAAATGAATGGGACTATATCAAACTAAAAAGCTTCTGCACAGCAAAAGAAACCATCAACAAGGCAAAGAGACAGCCAACTGAATGAGAGAAAATATTTGCAAATAACCCATCAGATAAGGGTCTAATGTCTAAAATATATTAAGAGCTAATAAGACTTAACAACAAACAAACAACCCAATTAAAAAGTGGGCAGAAGAACTAAACAGACACTTCTCCCACGAAGAAATACAAATGGCCAGCAGACATAGGAAAAAATGCTCATCCTCATTAGCTATCAGGGAAATGCAAATCAAAACCACAATGAGATACCACCTCACACCTGTGAGAATGGCTGTTATCAACAAGACAAGGAATAAAAAGTGCTGGAGAGGATGTGGAGAAAAAGGAGCTCTGGTACACTGCTGGTGGGAGTGCAAACTGGTACAACCACTGTGGAAGGCAGTGTGGAGGTTCCTCAGAAAATTGGGAATGGAGCTACCATTTGACCCAGCAATCCCCCTTCTGGGGATCTACCCAAAAGACTTGAAAACCTTTGTCCGCAAAGACTTATGTACCCCAATGTTCATTGCAGTGCTTTTCACAGTGGCCAAAACATGGAAACAACCAAAATGCCCTGCGACAGATGACTGTGGATAAAGAAGCTGTGGTACATATACACAATAGAATATTACTCAGCTGTAAGGAAAGATGAAATATTGCCATTTGCAACAAAATGGACCGACCTGGAGATCATTATGCTTAGTGAAATAAGCCAGACAGAAACAACACAAACCGTATGACTTCACTCATATGCGGAATGTAAAACTGAAAGCAACAATGAAAAAATAAATGAAGAAACAAATAACCCATGGACACAATCAATAGTTTAATGTTTATTTGGGAATGAGTGGGTCAGGGAGGGGATAACGGGGAGGGGGTGGGAGAGGAGGGGGGAAGCTAAATATAAGGTGATGGAAAGAGAACTCACATTAGGTGGTGAACTTATTATACATCAAGTTGACAATGCACTGTAGAACTGTATGCCTGAAACCTGTGTAATCCTTGCTAACAGATGTCACCCCAATAAGTCTAACAATAAAAATGAATTTAAAAAGTTAAATAAAGAAAGAAAGAAAAGAAACCAAAATCTAAATTTGCAAAATCAAAGGTAGCACAGAAAAAAAGGAACCCTCTACAAAAAGGATCGCAAAATAAAAGAAAATAGGATTGAAACAAGAAGTGCCCTATGATAAAAGGATTTCCTGGCTTGCAATTTTGTATGGTTCATGCTCAGTTATTTATGTTAATTAAGATCAGGTGACACACAAATGGAATAACCCAAAACTGTTTATATTTCTATTAAAGTTTCAATAGGCGTTTCCAAAGTCTGAAGGTTTATGTCTTCTTTGAAATAATTTAAATATCTCGCCACAACAAAATGCATGCCTATACATTCAATTTGTAAACAATGGGCAGAAGCCTCCTCTAAAACTATTTAGAAAGCTACCACTGTACTGCCTTGTCAACTCAAAAACAGCTAAAACAAAACTGAAGATTAAGTGAACAGATGCATCATTATGACCAAATATAATGAAATCAATAACCGTAATACCTTCCAATTATTGGGCACTAAGCACGTGTCATACACTGTGCTATGTGATTTAAATACAATCTTCATTTTTTTTCACTTTAAAAAACCTATAGAGGAAGTAACATCTGGGTTTCTATTTTATGGATGGTAATATGTTCAACTTGCAATGGATCTTAAGGGTACTGAAGTCCTCCTCTGTTCTTTTACACAGAGGGAGAAACTGAAAATTCTCGAAGGCTCGCACTTGCCATGTGTCACATAACTCATCAGCAAAGCTATGTTCAGCAGAGCTCACGTCCTCTGCAGGACAGCTTCCACTCCCAGGGTTTTGCAGAGCAGACCTTGTGCAGACCCACAGTTGGGGTCTGCCTCTTGGCCATTTGTATTCAAGACCAGAGCACAAAAAACACTAAGTATTCTTACTTCACTCACCAATATTTACTTAACCAAGTGCCAAGCATGGTCCTATGACTGTGGAGTGAGCAGCAAACAATTTTCTGGCATACCTCTCAGAATGTTACCTTGGTTAAATGTTTTCTTGGTAGGACATCTCCAGGCTTTTAAAACCCAAACTTTATAGATATACTTATTTTTAATAAAATATTTGTAGAATCAATAATTAGGAAATAAAAGTATTTAGAAAAGCATTTTTCTAAAACTTGAATACACGTTTTTCACAAAACATTGTACATTAAGAATCACAAGTTATGTTGTGAAAGCTCTTGTAAAACATCAAAACTACTTGTTGATATTTAGAGAATCATGGTGTCAACACAGAGGATGTGTGTCTAGGTGTCTCTTGCTCTAAGTGACATGCTTCTACATGTAAAGTAAGGGTTAACTAGATTATCTGCTTAGAGTACAGAAAAAGATTTTTTCATGCAGTTTACATTTTTACATGGTAGTTCTTTTTACTTCTACATAAATGTTTTAGTTACATGTTGGGAAATTGGTTATGGGTCTTGGGTTGACACATAATGCATCACATTTCCCCCATACACACACTTGTAATAATAGGAAATAGGTTCCCAGCTAACATTTTCAGATAGAACATGTGATTTTCTGGAATGGATTATGAACATTAAGAGGGAGATGCCTGGTAAACAGAAATCCCTGCTCTGTGGGAGCCTACATTCTAAAGGGAAGAGAGAGATAATTAACATGATAAATGAGTATATTACACAGTATGGTAGGCTGTGATAAGTACTAAGAAGAATAATTAAGCCAGGAGTAGAGAGTACTTATATGCATATATGGCAGGGACAAATGTAAATTTGGATAGGATTCTTAAGAAAGGCCTCACTAATAAACCTGAGAGAGGTGAGGGAATCAACTATAGATACATGTTTCTCTCCAGACAGAGAAATAAGTATAAAGAATATTCCAGGTGAATTTCAAGGACATCAAGTTAGGACTTGGCTAGCAGAATATCACAAAGGGGAAAAATGGAAGATACATAATGGCTTCAGAGAAGGTGAGAGGGGTGAGGGAGGAGGACATGCAGAAATAATGGTAGCGATAAAAATGGCAAACAATAGGACTTTTTCTTGTACTGAAGCATTCTTAGTCCCCCGAGGTTTTTTATTTTTGTTTTTTTACTGTACCTAAGCTAACAGCCTTATACATAAATCTTGCCCCATCTGCTTTCTTGAGAACTTTGTGATAATAGGAAAACAATTAATTATGGGAAAGGTCTGTTTCATGGTCAATTATTAAAACAACCAACCAAACTCCATGGTACAAAGTTTTATTTGTGTGCCTTTTTATTCTTCATTTCCCAAACTCGTGCCTAATACAAAATGGCACACAGCCTGTGCCCACCTGTATTGAAGGCCAGCCTAGGATGATTCACTGAAACATGTTGACAGGTAGGATTCTGGAATCCCCCTTCCCTACAAGTGTTTAAGAATGGAATCCCTCTAAAACGAAAGGAATCCCATCCAGAAGTCAGAAGGTAGGTGGACTTTAATGAGCCCTCTCAATACAATGATTCTATTATTTCTCTCTGAGGGTCTCTTGCAGGGGTGAATTATTTAATGATTATAAAGAGATTTTATTTTCTTTACCAGGAAAAAAAAATGTGCTGCATAAATCATATATGGATTGCTGTCAAATTGAAATGCTGCTCAAAACTATGTACCTCCTAACCAGGTAGTGTTTTTCTTTAAATACCAGAGTGCTGCTGTCATGAAATTTAATTTGATCCTGAAATGCTTAACAAAGACCAAGACATGAGGGAAGCAGAGGTCAGACCCAGACACATGGGCTGGGAAAAAGAATGATGATACAGGTTCTGGTGACAGCTCTGTGCTAACCCAGAAGCAGATGAGGAGAAAGACACAGAAACTTTGAAGGTGAAAAGGAGAATAAATCAAAGAGGGTAGTCTGAAAAACGGAAGTTTTTAAAAATAGCATTTCCCAGGCAAGTAGTAGGTTGAATCATCTTTTGTAATGATACCAGGATGTTTCTTCCTACTTAATAGCAGCTTGGGGTTAAAGAAAGAATAATTCAAAGAATTTAAACAAGGAGGGGCAGGAAAAGCAGAGGGCAATTGGAAATGTAGCCTAGAACATAAGCAAACATCACTGAAGGCCCAATGACTTACTGCAACAGAAGAAAACAGAAGTGATGAAGTGTCATCAGGAAAATAAATTTTATTGTATCTTCTCATCATATGTATTTTATTTTTAACCTGTAGAATTAAGATTTTTTTAATATAAAATTGTCATATAACCTCATCCTTTTCATAAAAAATGGAAAACTTCAAAATATCACATTGATGTAATGATAACTTCTGAAGCAAAAATGTTAAATATGTTTTCCAACTGTGAACAGTATAAAGTGAACATCATTGGGGCAAAAAGAGTTCCAATTTGGAACTAGGCCAAAAGCACTAATCAATTCACATAGCCTGGCTATGTAATTCTAATGTTAGGGCAGTTCTCAAGGGGTTGTGACACTAACAAAGTTGTGGATAAGTATAGAATGCATATTGTGGCTAGAATTACTGTTCTCTGGTGACTGGGAGTAAGAACAGGAAAACGCCACTTAGCAGATTGCTCTGTATCAGGAGATATCCTTCAAAGTAACTTAAGAATGTTCATGGGGTATGAAACTCCATAGAGTAGAAATTGTGGCAAAATAACTTAGAGTTTGTTATCATAAGAATGAGGCCACATGGTACAGATACTGGTGCAATTACATGTTCCACAGAGAAGAAAATTAGTCTCTTACTGACAAAAGATTTGAATATAACCTACGCATACTGTTAACAAGAGAAATAAAGACACGCCAAAGAATAGAGAGGCCAACAGGTGTCACTTCACTGCTTTGGTGAAGAGGTCTAAGAAATGGAGAAGTGAAAAGCATAGAATTTGAAAAGTTGAAGGTACTTACTCAGGCCAGATGTTACTTGTACATTTTGCTGCAGAAAATGCTGCCATATGATTTGTTGAATGGAATGGACAATTGTGATACAGTGGAATGTAGGGTTTGCAAAATAATTCTCTAACTATAACCTATCACGACACCCTCTCTCCTGAGCTGTCTTTAGCCACTGAGTCCTACAGCTGCCCTTCTATGTCTTAGCATTGGGACTAGCCTTAAGTTCAACAGCTTGGAATGAGAGGCAATTCTTTAGCCTAACCTTTAAAAGAGATGACATTTTATTAAAATAAGTAAAATAAGCACTGAAAGAAAACATTCAAATGTAGAATGTTACATAGGGCAAAGTGTGAACTAGGTGTTCATAGAATAAACTCCTAGCTCTGACAACTACTTCAGAGGTAAGAAAGCTTAATCCTCTTATTTTCTTCTAAATTCATAAATGTAGAAAACTGAGGTACTAAAAAATTTCAAATACCCTTTATAATAAACTTAATAAATGTGTGATAAAGAATGATTTGCCCACATTTTAGTCTGTTTATGACAGAGTTAGAAACAAAAGCCAGGTCTTCTCTTCAATACTTTTTCTATCACACACCTACGCCTATGTCCCCCCACCCCCAAAAGCCAAAGTGTCATGGGTATGATTCCATTCTTAGGTGTACCATTAACTAAACATATGATTTAGGCAGAAGTAATTACCCTTTACACAAGGAATGTGTGTTATTTATATTTATATGTGTGTGTGTATATATAATTTTTAAAATTAAGAAATATATCCTCCAGTTAGAGCTCATTCCCTGCTTTTACTATAGTTAACTGGCAGCCAATACTAAAACTTGAGCAAGAAATGCATATTCGTATTCCTCTAAAATAATTAGCAATAGATCATTTTCTCCTATAAATCTAAGAATTGCTATGTGATAGCTCAGAACCCATTATTTGCCATTAATGAAACATGTAAGTCACTATTGCCCTGTATTTTTTTCTGAAATAGATGCAGGAAAAATTTGACCTTATGGTCATGTGTATCAATGTACCCTCAGGGCAAATACAGTCACTTCTCACAAGGCCCAACAGAGGAACCAGCCCCCCATAACTGATGGGACAGGCCCACGGCTGGTTTGACAACTAAAACACTCCTGTGCCAATTAGTACAGAAAATTTATCATTGGATATACTCTCCGGGGTTTCTCCTCATTTCAAGGAAAATCTAATTGACTAAGAAATAAGAATTTTTATATCAGTGACTTGTTGATATAATCATTTCAATCTTGGAATCCGAGCCTATAACTCACTAAAATTAAATGGTTAGAAATTATATTTGCTTATGTATAAGCTCCTGGATACCATATTGAACCATGAGATTAAACATTAGGAGATTCAAATGTTTGTGCTGGTTTTTGTTAAACTTCATATCCACTATTTGGTAAAATAATTAGTCTTTAATTTAAAAATTAAGCAAATAGCACTCTGCTTTCTCCTTGAAAAAAAACATTGTCACTTGTCTTTTTTACTTTTATCCTTAAATTTGATGTTCTTTTCTCCCCTGCATAGGTAAACTATCCTTTTAACAATATTTTTGTGTTATATTATAGTTTCATTAAATATTATGGAAAATCAATTTTATGCCCTATGATGCTTAATCTAAATTAATGATGACCTGCATATTGATTTTTTCTTTAAAATCAAAATAGCAAACAAAAGCATTGCCATATATATAATATGTATAATATATATAATTAAATATATGTATTTAAAATGAAGTAAACTAAGTCACTTTAAAGGAACTTTTGGCAGTTGGATGTGGGAGTATCTAATGTACTGGCTCATTTTCCTCTAATTAGAAACACTCTGGGAAAATCCTTAGGGTGGAATTACTATGGATGACAAGAAGTGATTTTGTTTTGGTTATCCAGGCCTTGTCTTCTCAATTAATTATATCCATGCTGGGGAAAGTGTGACTCCTGAGGCAATTAACATACTCTTTGGACAAGAAGAGTAAAGAAATCAGCAAAATTATGGTAACTGGGTGACCTAACACAGAGAGGAACTAACTGATTATTAGACATTGTTCTGAAAAATGTAATAGGGTGAGAAAAAATAGTTCTGATTTACAGATACCTTTAATAACAAAGTATTATACCATCAGAAGAAGGTGTTTTAAACATTCTAGCAGAAAAAATATATATATTTTAAATAAGAGAAGGTTGTTGAGGAAGAAAAGAATGGTTTAGGGTTTGTGTCTGTACCCAAGAGAAGACATCTTCTGCATTTCAGCCCACTTTAAATACAGGTAACATCAAGAGATAAAATGTTCCAGGTTCTAGTCCTGACTCCACCACTTACTATCTATGTATCTTTGAGAAAGCTACTGAACCATCTTTCCTCAGATCCCTCATCTGTAAAATTGTAATAGCATTAGCACTTATCTTCAAGGATTGTGAGAATTAAATGAAATAACCTATCTAAAGCACTTTTTATAATGGTGGTGGCAAGTAGTAAGTGTTACACAAAAGTATTGACTACAGTTAGCGCAATAATTATTTCTGGAAAGTTTTCACATAATACAACTCGTGTCTTGCTCCTTCCGCCCCATCACCTACTATTTTGTTTAGGAAGATCTCCTCTGTGCCCCCATGTGCACCTTACTTTTCTATCTCTAGATGTATTCATTTCCTAAGGTCACCATAACAAATTACCACAAACTAGGTGGCTTAAATCAACAGATTTCATGGTCTCACACTTATGGAGCCTAGAAATCTGAGACGCTGAAGTGAGCAGGTTGGTGCTTTCTGGAAGCTCTGAGGGACAACCTGCCCCCTGCCTCTGTCCTGGTTTCCAGTAATGGTTGTAATCCTTGGCATCCCTTGGCTTGTTGATGCATCACTCTAATCACTGCTTTCATCATCACATGGCATTCTCCCCTTGTTTGTGTCTTTGCCGAAATTTCTCTTCTTCTAAGAACACTTTGTCATTGGACTAGGACCCATGCTAATCTAGAATAACTTCATTTAGCTTGACTACAGCTGCAAAAACCCTATTTCCAAATAAGGTCACATTTACAGTTACCAGTGATTAGTACTTGAACATATCTTTTCGGGGGACACAATTCAATACACAACAATACTGTTTTTGCTCCAACAGGTTTCCATTCCTGTAACTCTCTCCCTCTTATCTACACTTCATATTTCTTGCCTTTCCATCAATCATAACTGATTCATTTTTTTAAAGCATCTACAACTACTACTCCAATCATCTCCTTTCATATTGCCATGCAGTTGAGAACTTAATGTTTCTGGTATCTTAGTTTTGTCTACCAAGCTAGACTCTGAGCTATTAAAAAACAAGTGGATCTTAGGACACTTCTCATTCCTCATGGTTCCTAACACTTTCTGGAGCAGAGGGGACTTTTATAACAATTATTGGTAAGTTTATTACTATGTTATTTTAATAAATGTACCTTTATGTATGGTATACCTGTTTATGAAATAATTTGAGGAATGAAGTTTGTGTCTTAATTATGATGTTTAGTAGACTAGGAAAATTAGCGTGAGAGCACTTTCATAAACCATTTCAATAAAAAAGCATACAGTCTTTGGTCCTTGTTCAAAAGAAACATAGTCTAGTCGAAAGACAAAGACTAGACAGAACAATTAGAGAGGAAAAAAGGTGTGTGTTCTGGCATTATACAGTAATTGTAAACTAATGAATTCTGACACTAGAGTAACTAGAAAATAAGGCAACATATAAGGAGCTAATTATGTGGGGTGGGACTATAAGGGCAAAATAGAAAAGAGATCAAAGTTTTAAACATAAAACTCCTTTTAGATATTTTTGGGCTGGGGGAAAGGGGCAATTTTCTTTTGTTCCAGTTAATTCATACATACACTTTGTCATGTCCTGCACGACACAGGCAGTGGGAAAACGGGAAGGGTGGCACAAAGTGATGAAAGACAGTACCCAGAAATATATAAGCCAGGCTAAGGGGCTCCAGCCTCATAGACTGAGTGCTGAATTAATTGGGCAAACGCATAGCTTTTATTGATGGAAGTGAAACTGGTTTTTCCACGGTCTGTGAGTTACATTGCCTGGGAGACTGCTTTTCCCGAATGTCCCCATTGTGTTCCAACATGCATTGTGTTTCTATGAGAACATATAGCCCCAAGGGCTCAGTGTACTGAAACCACCCCAGGGGGTTGGTTCAGTATCCAAGTCATCTCTAAGGAAGCATGACCGATATCGTTCTATCAGGTCATCACTGGAGCAGCGTGGGACATAAGGCAGCCAGGGGTTAGATTAACCTCAGAGAGGGTGAGGGTCTATGCCTCACCTCTGTAGAGCCCAAGCTCTCTCCTGATGGCCCCTATGCGACTGTGCCTGTCTTAGGTTGTTCCTCCCTTGAGGAATCTTACCCGTCATTGACTAACCAGCCATCCTCCAGGGCCATACAGGGTGATATGAGGTGTGCGAGTGAGGGAGGAACAGAACCCCTGAGAGCGGGTCAGTTCTGTCTCCTAGATATTCCATGCCCCCGTGGCCTCCACGCTTAGCTCCTGCCTTAGGATGTCATGGGGAATGCATGAGGGGACAGACAGGTTGGCAGTTGTAAGGCAACAACACATACAAAGATGTTGCTGTATTTAATTACTTAACATGAGACCATTTAGGAATTTTGCAGTTTGTCTTCCTAATCTACTCACAAGTTAAGTGACAGAAAGCTGTTTTACTTACATAAATGTCAAACAATATCACAGACCCTGCAAGGCCTTGACATAAAGTAGTAGTTCTCTCTGGCTAACAGTGAAATTTGAAATCTTAGGAGCAGGACAGAACTGCCTGACTGTTCCTTCTTAGGATTGCTCTGACTAAAGAAGAGCAACCCATATATTACAGCTGAAAGCTGTCTGCTGGATGTTTTAATTCAGTGGTCCTAGTTTTGCTGGGCTACACAAGACCAACTTTAATTAATCCTTCTCCCGGAGGACGACCCTTCAAAGAGCTGAAAGCAGCGATCAATCTCACTGCATTTTCCTTCTCTCGAGCTTTAGCCATATTAGACGTTACCAAGACTCTTTCCCTCCTGATCATGCTCGCCTGTGTGTGCACCACCTTGTCTATCACCCTAATAAAGGGTGATGCCCAGAACTGAATACAACTTTCACGTGCTCAGTGACAGCTGCACCACGTCATACAGCAATCTGGCCCCAGAAACGTCTTGTGTCTCATGTCTCTTCTCTGTCCCCTAAGTGTGAGCCCAGGTCTTTACTGGTAAGAAAATAGCCTCCTTACTGAACCATTTACCACTACAGTCCTCACACTTTTCTACTTCCTTCAAGTTAAAATTGAGATGTAGCACAGTAGCACTTCCATAACTTAAAGATGTCTGTAGGCCCAGTGTTTTCAGCATAAATATCAATAAATTCAATTCCTTAGGAAGACATGAGAATCTAGCAGTAAGGATGAATTTGGCATCATTTTCTATTATTTCTGTCGAGTTTCTCCCCACTTATTATGGGCTGTATTGTGTCCTTCTAGAATTCATATGTTGATGCTCTAATGCCTAGTATCTCATAACGTGACCTGATTTGGAAATAAGATTGTTGTACCTGTAATAGTTAATATAAGGTCATAACAGTCTATTCTAATCCTGTAAGGCTGGTGTTTTTATAAAAAGGGAACATTTGGGTACAGAAACACGTACAGGGAGAGTGCCATCCCCTCCACCCCCTACCCCCGACCCGCTCCATCACAGCTCTCAGAAGGAACCAGCCCCGCCACCGCATCTTCACTTCAAACTTCTAGCCTCAAAATTATGACACAATAATAACTTCTTCTGTTTAAGCCACCCAGTTTGTGGTACCTTGTTACTGCAGCCCTGACAAACTGACATACCACTTCTTGTCCACTCTCCACGAAGAAGTCCTAAGTGCCAATGAAGATAAGAAGAAACATTCTGATATGTAAGAAACAACCCTAAAAAGTAGTGGCGCAAAGTAACCACCATTTCTTTAATAACTGCAGACCGGCAAAGGGAAGTAGGCTGAACTAAGCAGTTCTAATCTGGGCTGGGCTCGGCGGATTTCAGATGGACCCATTCATGCACCAAAATTGATGGTCACCTGGGGTTGGCTGGTTTGTAGGGGTCTGGGCTGGGACATTGGAAAACAATGGAAGCTCTGTCCACGTGCTCTCTCATCCTCCCGCAGGTTTGCCTCAGGAGTTTCAAGAAACAAAGAGTAAGTCCCAATGTGAGGAAACAACTCACATTTGTTCTTTCATCCCATAAATCAAAAGTCACGAATCCAGGCCAAATTCAAAGCGTGGGGAAACAGACCGCCACTTTACGGAATGCAGTCGTGTTGTGGGGGTATGAATGCAGGAAGGGACAGGATAAGCAGCCGTTTCTGCATGACCAAATTCCTACTGAGACCCCCACAGAAGAGGAGAGACACCATGAGCACGGTAATTAAATAAATCACATATTTTTTAAACAAACACGTTCCCTACCTTTATATCATATTTAACATGAGAAAACTATTCAATGTTTAAAATGCACAAAATATATTCAACATGCACAAAGTGGGAGAAGGAGCCCAGAGAGAAGACGTGCCTTCTAGTTGAGTGTCTCTCAAACAGGGGTGATTTCATTCCCCCAAGGGACTTTTGGCAACATCTTAAGACTTTTTTGTTGTCACAACTCGGGGTGAGGGAGCCCCCACTGGCAATTAATGGGTAGAGACCACGGATGCTACTAAACATCCTACACTGGCACAGGACAGCCTCTCACAGCAAAGAATTGCCCAGGCCAAAGTGTCAGTAGTTCCATGGTTAAGAAACCCTGTTTTCATCTGAAGAGTCTAACCAATGCCAGCAAACCTAGGGAAGACAGCTTGTACATCACTGCCGCCCCCTTTCAGTAGTCCCTCTTACTCGAAACTATCAGGAGAAATAAAGGCATTTCTCCAGCCCCTGGGAATAGGCAACCCCTCTCTGTCCTGATAGCCCCTGCAAGGCACTACAATACAATGATGAGCATAGGCTCCTAGAAGGCAGGACACTGTCATAGTCTGGGAGGATCACGCTCCCTGAGATCTTCTCCTGGTGGCCCCTCCCCTGTGAGGATAGCACCAGGCTGCACCTCTGTTTTATATCACAACGGCTCACTGATGTGTTTGTCTCTCACTAGGCTACACGCTACTGCAGGGGAGACCTTTTGCTCATTTCTGGACCCCCAGGTCTATAAATGTTGAATGAAGTACATACAGGGCAAAACCCTAAGGAATGCTTCACTCTAGTCACCACGAGAACCAATCAGAGAGGCGTGTTATGTTTGAGCCCTCAAGGATGCATGAAGGAGCACAAAAACGGGTTGTCAGCATCACCCACACTTGCGCGTCTCAGATTCTGGCACTACCATGTACCCCATTGTTTTTCTTTGCAAGCAGCATTAAAATTCAATTAGCTATCTGTATAAATTACCAAATCTCCTTCAGACAAGCCCAGTTTTTTAATGGGATTGTTCAATGCCATTTAAGGCAATTGGTATTTAGGTCACTAAATACATTTACTTAGTACTTGATTTGTGACCTTTTTTATTGCAAGTCTTTTCTCTTTTTCTGGGGTCAATATATCTAAAAATGTTCACTACTTGTTTAAATGAATAGTCCCCTAACATATTACTTCCACATAGTTTAGTAGTCACCAAAAGGCTGTCCTTTAAAAATACATCCTCCCATGTGCAAACATCTGGCCTACCCACTTAGCATTTGAAGTAAGTAATAATTATTTGACTCTGTTTAGGTGGGAGATTGGGAGACAACTTAAAACCCCAGTTTCTGTTCTCAAACCTGTTCACGGTTTGTTACTGAGCAGAATTCATTGACGGGAACTCAGGAGTTTAATTTAGTACAGCATACTCTTGCCTCCCAAAATTCATAATGAAGTGCTTGACATTGCTCAGCCACACAAAGTAAAATCAGAAAAACTGAAAATGGTTCTGGGTATTGGACACAGGGAAGCAAGAAAATTTTGCAGTTTGGATTTGAGATTGTGACACCCTGGAATTAGAAGCTGTTTTAAAATATGCCTAAACTCAAGAGAAGAGGAAGGGAAGAGAATCTACTGAAGCATTGCAGAAGACACTTTCCCCAGCGGGAATTTGGACAATGAGGCTGGCCTCTTGGCATCATTCCCTCTGATGTCTTTGATGTAGAATCTCATTGGAACAGACGGTTTAGGCAAGCTGCACTTAATCCACAATGCTCCATAAATGGGATGTGCCTGTTTACAAAGGAGACTGGTGAATTACCAAACCTATTTCCTCTTCTGGGGCTGCAGGTCTCTGTTTCTCAGCCTCCCTACAGAGTGGGACCATCACCAGGTCTGGCCAATGGACTGTGAGTGGAGCCAATGTCACATGCTATGATTCATAGTCTGTTGTCCTCTGCAGGCTTGATGCAGGTAAGCACTGTCAGGACGGAAGTTTATATTAAAAAAGGCAGAGCCAAATGGCAGAAGCGGCCTGAATTGCCGAGTCACTACTTGGAGGAGAGCTGCCAGATGACCATGAACACTCATTTAGACTTCTTATGAGAGCTTCATAGAAATAAATTACTGACGTTAGAGGGTATATCTGTTGCAGCAGCTAATGTTATCTTACCTAATGCATAATTTCTCTTATAAACATTATCTAGAGGGATTAAAAGGAGAGGGATATTTACAAAGAGACAACAGGGGATTTACTTCTTCGTTAATTCATTCTTTCCACAAATACTAAGTTGCCACCATGTGCTTGCTATTCTAAGAAGTAGAGATAGGGGAGTGAAGAAAACACACAACACACCTATCTGGGTGGAACTTCCTGATGGAGGGAAGGGAGACAGACAAAAAAGATATGTAAATAAAACATCAACCCTTTCAGAGAATAAGTGTATACAATGTCCGATATCCAAAAAGGGAGAGGGAGCCCAGTAAGAAAGAGCAGTGGGTAGGAATATAACTAATTTGAATGGAACCATGTCCAGTGTAGAGTCCAAGTGACATGCAGGGCCACTGCTTTACCCAGGAGAAAAGGCATAGTGAGAATCGTCTTGACAGTGTAGGGCAGCGGGTGGCTAAGAGATTGGCAGTGCCATGGGTGGGCTAGAGGGGTAGGGGGTTGCAGGAACACCCAGAGATTTCAGAATTCATCTCCCCATTTGGCTCATCCCAGAATGCGGTGTTCTAAGGTGCTTATGCCTTTAATAGTAAGGTGGGGGGAGGTATTTATATGGAACAGAGATTCGCAAGCAGGAAAAGTAAAGAGAAACTGAAAGCTCTATCAGAAATATATCTCCCATTTTTGCCCATCCACATAAAAGAAAGCAAAAAACTATGTACAACTGGAGGGTAAAACTTTTCAAAGGAAAATATAATTAGAATTTAGAACTACATTAAAAATAATAGAACAGTGGTGGCAACACATTAGTCACAGTTTCTTCCAATTGTCAGGAAAACATTAAGATCAGAAGCAAAAGAAGAGAATTCTTAATATCTATGTACAACTTGCTTTAAGAAAACGGAATGCATAAAACTAAATCTAACAAAACAGATTTCTTAGGGAGTGTTTTATGTTAAAAATAGTAAGATTCATTTTTCAGGAAGAGTTACTTTATGATTACTTTAAATACAGAATTAATTTTTAGTGAGTATCTACCCCCAAAGTGTAAGAATTTACTAAGCCAAAGACTTTTCTAGACAAAAAGGGAATTGTACTTAGTATGAGACATTTCATATAAGGATTTGGAAAAGCACTGAATAGGACCCCATTCCAGAATCATTCACACACATTTGTGCCGTGAAAGGACAGTAAGGACAATATACATAGAAATGGACCTTAATTTTTTTTGCAGGGCACAGATATTATAGATACAAAATACAATGAAGTGAATATTCTCAAACATTTACTTTAACAAATATGTACCACGTAGAATATGCAAACATTTCTGCATTGTAAGAGCAGTTACTAGAAAGTATACTCTTGGGAACAGCCATTATCATCCAATATTCTAACCAATAAGAACAAAGCAAAGTCAAGCAAAGTGAATTGAGAGATGCCATGATTGTAAATCAACTTCACACATGTACAGAATAGAAATTTAGTCCAGCTCTGAAGCCTACTGCTGTGAACTACACAAGATGAGGTAGCATATGTAAACAAAAATGAATTAGAAATTAAATTATCTGTGGCTAGTGATTAAAAATAAAACTCTAAAATAATAGTCACTGACAGTGTTCACAAAACAACAAGAAAAGCCCAACTCAGGGTCTTCCTTGGGGGCTGCCATGAGGTAAAGAGGAGAAGCAGGGGAAGACAAGGCAGACTCTGGCTTGTGGCTGAACTCTTAACTAGAGAATCTCTATTTAGCACGTTATTAAAACTGGAGTTCAGTATAAGTTTAGAAAATGGTTTTCCTAAGGGGTTCCCTGGTGGTGTAGTGACAAGATTTTGGGGCTCTCAACGCCACAACCTGGGTTCGATTCCCAGCCAGGAACCCACCTCCCCCCACAAAAAAAAATGGTTTTCCTGCTAAATTTGTTTTATAAAGTTTTTTATAATTTTGTAATAAGTGTAATTTGACCACACTCATTTTACAGAAGAAAACACAATCTCAGAAAGATAGTGATTTTTTTAGGGTCTCTTAGTTAAGTAATGCTAATTCAAGGCTCCAGATTGCCAATCAGCTGCACTTTCAGTATCATCAATGACAAATACAATAGAGTCTGTGGCATATATTGGAGAATCAGATCATAAGAAATTACTATCACAGAAATACTGAAGATAAAGAATACATAGGGCATTCCTTGGTATTTATCCAAAAGAGATGAAAATCTATATCCACCCAAAAACCTGCACATGGATATTTATAGCAGCTTTATTCATATTTGTGTGAACTTGGAAGCAACCCAAAATGTCCTCCAGTAGGTGTATGAATCAATCTATTCCACATCCAGACAATGGAATTATATTCAGCACAAAAAAGAAATGAGTTATCAATCCATGAGAACACATGCAGGAAGCTTAGATTCAGATTACGAAGTGAAAGAAGCCAATGTGAAAAGCCACAGACTGTATGATTCCAACTATACAACATTCTGGAAAAGGCAACACTACAGGGATAGTCAAAAGATCAATGATTGCCAGAATTGGTGGAGAGAAGGAAGCATGAATAGGTGGAACACAGAGGATTTACAGGACAGAGAAAATACTTGGTATGATGTTATAGTGAGGGATACATGTCATTATACATTTGTCCAAACCCATAGGATGTCCAATACCAAGAGTGAACCATAAACATTGATTTTGAATAATTAAAATGTACCATTGCAATTTCAGCAATTATAACAAGTGCACTACTCTGCTGACCAACAATAATGCAGACAGCTAAGCATGCCTGAGGCAGGCGGGACATGGGAAATCTCAGGACCTTCCTAATTTTGCTATGAAACTAAAATTGCTCTAAAAAAGTGTTGGGGGTTCCCAGGCCGTGTCACTGAGAGCACTGAAGCCTAGCCACTACACCACCAGGGAACCACCAACACACACACACACACACACACACACACACACACACACACTAAAAAAATAAAGTCTTAATAAAATATATGTAGGCAGCACGTTCCTTCTTACTACATGCCAGGCACAATTCTGAACATTTTACAATTATTTCATTTCACAATGGAAATAGGTGTACTATTAGTCGTTTATGCTGTTTTACTGATTGGAAAATAAAACTGAAAAATATAATTTGCATTTCCAAGGTCACACAGAGAGTAGACATACTACTTTCAACTCAGTTATTTACAACCCAGTCTCTTAATCGTTCCAAAACTATGGGTCATATAAAGATAAAGGATCTCAGAACTGAGGTTTAGAGAGGCCACAAACACAGAACAGGACTGGGATAAGACTAGTAGAATACATGGTGAGAAAAACCAGATGTTAAAAAATTGCAACGTTTTTCAAGAAGAGTCGCATCTTGGATATCCATTTATTTATTTTACAAATATTTACTGACTGTCTACCACACATCAGCACCATTCTAGTCAGTGGGGAGTCAGAAGTGTCATCTCTCAGCTTCCCAAAGACCTATTTCAGTGGGGGTAGATATGCAATAAACAAGAAATGCAGAAATGCAGAAGAAAAATATTACAGAGCAGTTAGTACTATAGAGAATGAATTCAAGTCTGGTGATATGATGCAGAGTGACTAGGTAGCTAATTTAGATTGGGAAGTTTAGATTAACAAAAGCCTGAAATGAGCTCTCTGAGGAGATGGCATTTGAACTGGTACCTGGAGGACAAGAAGCAGCCAACCGTGAGAAGTTCAACGGGAAAAGTATTACAGCCAGTGCAAACCAGGCCAAGCCCAAGACAGGAGAAGAGTGTAGCTGGAGCCACTGGAAGCCACTCCGTGGAGAATGGTTTGAGATGAGATTGGAGGAAGAGGCCGAGGGCAAGGTCCTGAGCTGGACATTTTCAACTGTCATGGGAAGATATTGAAGGGTTTTACCCAGGAGAGTAATGTGACCCCGTCTGCATGTTAACAGCATTACATAGTAAGTTGCTTGTGTGGAGACAGGTTTGTAGGAGGCAAGGGTGCAGGAGACCACGAAGATGACAGCAGTTGGAACGAAGGTGGTGAGGATGAAAGCAGGGAGCACACGACGTCAGGGAGATGTTTGGGAAGTAGGCACAGCAGAGTTGCTGACGTGTAAGGAATGAGGGACAGAGCAATTCGGATAACCCCTTGACATGGCAGAGTTCAGATAGAATGACAGCAGAGAAAACACCATGGTCTCAGAGAAAAAAAAAAAAAAAAAAAAAAAGCCTCATTATCTGAAGCGTTTCCAAATTCTACAGAAAAATAATCACAGGAAAGACATATGTGGCAGTAGTTCAAAGACAACCTAATAACAGTCTTTAAAAAACCATTATATGACTGCTCTGTTGTTCGAATGACGGCTGGAGCCTGACCAGGGAATTCAGATGAAAAACTAACAGGCAACCCAAGAGATACTTCATAAAAGTTAGAATGTAGAAGTTAAGGTAGGTTCCCCTCACTCAAAATATTTAAGCCTGGATGATTTGTATATTCATTTCAATTTTACGAGTACATTTACACAAGATTTGAGGTTTTCTCTCAGTAAATATATTAGAAGCTATCCCTTTAACTGTGTATTGTCTCCTTCCAAATAAACAGTCTGGGAGAAAATAAACTTATTCTAAAGACATACTGCAATTGCTCAAAAAAAAAAATGGTGGAAGTCCTCTGTAAGATTTACTTTCAGAGTCAGCAGCTAATTTTCTGAGCAACAGGCCTGTGTCCTTAGAGTAGGCTGACCAAACGTACCCCGTGGGAGTGGGGTAATTCAGTCATCGGGAGGTTTTGGGCAGAGCCGCTGGTGAAGCTGAGTTCTGTCACTGAGGCTCCAAGCTGCTCGCACAACGGACAGAGCGGAGAGCCCGAGATCCGCCAGGCGTGCAGGCTGCCACACACACAGCAGCATTCGGACGCCACGAAATTTCGATACGTTAAGTCCGATCGATGGACAGGTTAGCATGCTTGGTTTATGAGCAAAGCCATGGATATCAAACAAATCTACTTTGTACCCAGGGTCAACATTTGGGGGTAACCTTTTTTCTCAGGTCGGGGTTGGTGGCGTGCTCTGTTCCAATTTTGATGGTTTCTTTCTACATCATCCCAAATACGGCACTTCTTACCACTGATTTCTATGTTTTAATATATTAGGTTCCCACCCCTTGGGGCTGGGGACATGAGCCCGAATGCCTTACGTGAAGGCTTCTCTACGCCTGTTCTTCAAAGGACATGAACAACCTCAGAACTTGCTTCATTTCTGAGTTTCATTTTTAAGAATACCTGTACATCTTGGCCTAAATTATGATTTTTCTCTCTCATACTGACAGTTAATTGTTTATGTGACTGCACCAAATATCTGACCTTTTCAAATACTCTCTGGATTAGAGTATAAATGGATGAGTGATTCCAGGATTTTCAGGCACATTTTTTCCACCAGAATGCCAAAATGATTGACATTGCTTTTCTTCATGAATTTCTTCTGACACGTTTAGTGTCTCTCTTGCATATTTGTTAAACCACACATGAAAAACAAAAGATCTGAAATATTTGCTCTTAAAAATGTCACTAGTTTACACATTGTCAAAAAGCAACATGTTATCCACTCACTTCCTTTGCTGAAGCAAGAACGACTGGGCCAGATGTCAAAGTACTGCTCTTGCAGGTGGAATAGGAATTTTTATTGCTTTTCCAACAGTTTGGATCTTAACTGCACCTGTACTCAAATTTACTACACAGAATAAATTAAGCATTTACTGCATCCTTTTTTTGTAATTGATTTCATAATGATTTTACTTCTTAGGAAGAACAAATTTAAAAGGAATGGAAGTATTTCATTTTTTTAAACAATCCCAGAGCAATTCTTTTCCAGGCCTAGACACCTTTCATCTTTTCTTTCACCCAAAATTGGGTTCCCAGAGCCAATTTCAATGTACGTGTGGAGGTTCCCCCACACACCAATGAACAATTTTCTGGACACCTGCAGGATGTCCAAGAATTTAACTCATTTCTAATACTACTGGCACATTACTAGAATTACTCAGAGATAACATCAGACTATAATTAAGGTTCAGTCCCACAACACTGTCTCCTTAACACCAACGCACAACTCAGGTGCCAGGAGTAAGCCCAGGGACCTATGTTTCTGGCCAACTGGTCACAGATTGGAGATTCCAATGACTCCTTCTCAGAATGCCAATTGTAAGTCTAGATTTGTCACCTGCACTTCTGATCGAATGGCTCTATCATCAGAGGCTCCCACAGCCCCACCTTGGGTTTCATTAATTTGCTGAAACACTTCACAGAACTCAGAGAACTATGTTACCTCCTAGGTCACCGGTTTACTGTAAAAGACTAACCCAGGAGCAGCCAGATGGAAGGGACGTGCAGGGAAAGATGAGGAGACAGGAGGGGAGCTACCACGCCCTTTCTAGCTTCACCACTGTCCATGCACCCCGACATGTTCACCAACCGGAACCTCTCGGAACCCTGTCCTCTGGGTTTTTAATGGGGGCTTAGTTATATAGGCATAATAAACACATTGGCCACTGGGATACTTCTGATTCCATCTCCAGCCTCTCCCCCCTCCCCACAGGTGGGGTGGGGTGGGAGCTTGGAGTGGGGAAATGACAGTTCCAACCCACTATTCACGTGGTTGGTGCCACAGGCAACCAGCCCCTATACTACAATGCTTTGCAAAAGTCACCTCATTAATATTATAAAAACCATCTTTTTATTTTATTTTTTTTTAAACCTCAACACTTAAATTCTAAGAGTTCCAGGAGCTGTGAGCCAGGATTTAGGAACAAAAACAAAATATATATGAGAAATAGATTTCAGTCATCTGAATGACCAAATATGTATTTCTTATAAATCACAGTATCACCGATCACCCCTTGGTATTCAAACACACACTTCTTACAGAAAAATAATCATAAAAGGTACTGGCACATTACTAGAATTGCAGTCATCAATTAGCCACTTCATCATCACATCATCTGAAAATGTCCCCCGGGGTGAACCCGCGCACGTCTACAGGCTCCATTGGATCTTATCCGATTCCAAGCACACGAGAGGTCTCAGATTAACCTTCCTGGTGTCTGGTATAGTTGAGCTAAAAGACAGTATCATTTTCTTGCTCTGTACCTCTTTTAAAATATTAATATAGTGTTGTATTTTTCTCATTACATAATCCATTTATTCACCCCTTGACCCTCTACTACTGTTTTTCCTTCTCTTCATTTATACACAAATGTTTCTGCCTTTGGGAGGGACATTAGGTTCGGTGACTGTGCTGGCCTAGATTGCTGGCAGCAATGCTAGTCTAGCAAGGGCCTCCCCCTCAGTCCACTTCTATTTGGATAGAATAAAGTTACATAGAGCAGAACTGATGGCTATCTCTGTCACCAGGCAAGATAGCTGCATTCACTGTTAGCCTTCATTTTGCCAGATGGGCTGAAGCACATCCTGCCCAACAGGCCCTTAGAGAATTCTGACACCGTGTAAAAACACAGTTATAATTTCCTGCTTAGAAAGTATTCCTGTTTACAGCCCCTGTAGTTGAAACACTGACCTTTTGCCCAATGCATCAAGTAAGGAGAAAAAAATTGAGGCAATGTGAAGAATACCAGCGCCTTTTCCACCCTCCCCCTTCCCCAGATCCCCCAGAAAAACAAATCTACCTCATGTCAATCGTCCGTTAGCCCCACTCATGTTCATGTTCAGTGTGAGCACACACTCATGAAGGCATGTAAACCAAGCCTTCACGTCTTTATCTCCCTTATTTCAGAAAACAATGTTTTAACTGCCTTTCTAATTCTGTCACACTAGTGCTAAGGAGGATATGTCTCCGCCCATTGAGAGACATTATGGGCTGTAAAGTGTGTTTCTCAATTTGAACAAATGATGCTCAACCATGCGAATCAGTGCAACATCTTTTCAGGTTCTTTTATAATAATCTGGCATTTGCATCTACCATCACTAAGCAAAATGCAGTCCAGAAGCTGTGTCTATTCTTTGCAAGACCCATTTGTACTCCCCTAGGACCACTGACTTCAGTGGGCTTGCCAGCTAAGCTCAGGGGCCTCACCCCAGGGAATCCGCCACACAGCCAGGTGCAGCCTGTCTCCTTTGCTGGCAGACAGAACAGTTCTTGTTGTCATTCTGTGCCTCAGAGGTGAAAGAGAAACATGTCTTGTTAGCCCACCTTTGCTTTGCTCCAGACTCCCATGTACACTCATCTCATGGCCCCAGATGACCATCTCAAGGGAGAACCAGAAATGTCAATTCCAAACACCTTCCAAGCCTGGAAAGGAGTTCTTCTGATGGACATCAACATGTCCTACTTTAATGCGCATCTCAAGTTTCCAGAGGACCACGCCCCATGTGGCCATCCCTTTAGGAGGCCCGATTTCCACTGCACTCCTATAGGATCATATAGCCAGGCCATTGGTCACTGCCTGTGGGTCAGTAAATACTCAAATATAGGGGCATTTACCACTGTTTAGTTCTTCAGTCACTGCTGAGTTCTTCCATATCACTGCTAAGAAAACAGCACTTAATTCAGCCCGTAAGGAGCTGACCGCTTCCTGCCTTCTTCCATTAGGCTTTTCATCTGCTGGTCTTAATACAGAAGCTTTCAAAACGCGATGTTGTCCACTCACCTTGGAACTGCCATCCACAAACCAAGCTGCTCAAGTCTTGCGGTCCAAAGCTGCTTACAGGGCTCTGTCCAAGTGATGGTAGAATCCAGCATCATCTCCCACAGTCCCAGAGTCAGTCCCAGGAGGAGAGGCTTCCTGCCCCTCCTCTCTGTCTCCTCATGGCATTCCCCAGACAGCACAGTCCCACATAAACCATTTCCATTGTAGTATGGAACTCTTCTGGGCTCCATTCTCCTTGGGCACTTCACGTCTCTGGTATAAAGTCCCAGTAGTTGTCACTGGGAGGCGCTATCGGGCTCTTGCCGGGGCCCCCGTTCTGTGCCTCACAAAAGGCTATTGCACAGAGAATCCCTCCAGCTTCTATAATGCACCATGTGGGCTCAAGTACTGTTACTGGTTTCCATTTAGCATGTCCAATTCATATTATTTGAAGGGTTGATTTGCATGCCTTCTGTTTTACAGTACCAGGTAGGGGAAATGTTTCCCAATCAGGTCAGATTTTATTTCCTGATGCAATCATTAAAACAGATGTAATTGTTTCAGATAATCCTCATTTGAAACATACTATTACTCCTACAAACTTTTACATTAATTCCATCAACTCTTATATTCCTAACTTTAGCCACTATTAAGACTGAATCAAAAGATTTTTGTTTCATAAATTGTGGGAATCCCATGTCTAAGAGTTCATCTCTTTTCCACCCCTGGACCATTTTGTCCACTCTGTGTAAAGGCTTAGACTCTCCAGCAAGGTGCTAAGCCAAAGGACCTTAGTCTTTTTCATCAGTTTTTGTCTTCATTAATTGGCTTAACTGATACCCCAAGAGATAGGAAGTCAGGTTTCTCAGTGTAATCTTGCTTGTTGACTTTTGAATTTCTCCAAATTGGCATATATAAATTGGACCTCCCTGGAGCCCTTTAATGTTGGCAGGCCAGCAGGGTGTCCCTTTGGCCCACCCAACCTTAATTAGTGCTGTATTGAAAATCTTTGTTTTAACCCACCAGTTGTTTTTTTTTTTTTTTTATCCAATTTCTTATTTAAAGATTTCCACCCTGTTTTGATGAATCCTGTGATTCTTCCCTTTGTTTCCTTTTTGTTTTATCCCTATCGATATTTGATTTATTCAAGTTATTAATAATGGTTTAAATATTTTCACCATGTTAGTGAAAGTCCCTTGACCTTTTCCTTGATCGCTCCCCCATTCTCTTGTTAATTAACCTAATGTATTTAATAGTATCTATATGCTCCATTAAGATCCCTAAGGAGAAGCTAAAACAGCAAATTCTGTAAGGCTTCCAGAACTACTACTTTTTTCTTTTTGGTTTTACAATAGTAAGTTTAGATGAGGACCACTTTACTATAGCACTTATCATCAACTGGGTAATGGGTATATATACTGGGTGAGTATCCAGTCATCAGAAAGCCAGTCCCACGTGGCATGACTTGCATACAAGGCACACCAGCTGCTTTATCTGCGGTGCTCCCCTTGACATTCAAAGAAGTTGGCAGTTCCTCTTCTCAGGGTAAACAGACCTTACTATGGCTTTTATCCAGTTCATCAGGCTATTTCCTCATGAATAACCTCCTGTGTGTCTGGATCATGTACAACCATCTGTGATTGTTCAGTGGTCAGCTCTGGGCCTTGTAGCAACCCAAACATGCTCTTCCACTCTGAGCATTCAAAACCAAAGACACAGCTTCTGAACTAGTTACTGTCATCACCCATTTTAGTGAAGGTTCTTTAGGAAGCTGATGATACCTGTCTACAAAATGGAATGACTTCTTCACATTATTCCCTCTGGTTGCAATAATGTCTTGGTTTTGCCTTTCTCCCGTATTGACTACTTTCTTGGTGACCAGAGATCATAAAGATACTTTCTGTTGTCCCCATGTAATTTTTCCCCTTGATGATAGCTTTGAAGCAAGTGCCCTAAACTCATACTCACTGAAATCTGAAATTTGTCTAGCATCACAGTTCGACTCAGCACTCTGTTGCTTTTAGTTATCACAGATAACAATAACCAAGAGTTTGAGTATTTTGCCTTTGTCTTAGCAGTTTGCATGTCCTTATGCATGAAATAATCCAGCTTCCTGGGAATTGAGTCTACATCTGAATTTCATCGGTAACTTTCACCCCTTGTAAAGGACAGCAGCACAGTTGATGCTCCATACCATGGGTGACCACATGGGCACCCAGGAATCAAACTTTCTTCATCCCTTGCCTTCCCATCATTTTTCTTCCCAAACCACATGTTTCTGTGAGCCAGGGCAATTCTAACAAATCCCATTTCACTAACTAAATTGGGTTCCAGCAGTGTCTCTCTCTCTCTCTCCATATCTCCATGTGGTCAACTCAGCAGCTTTCAGAACCCCATCCTCTTGAGCATTTATGGAGGCTTTGTTGCACAGTCATGATTGATTAAATCACTGGCCACTGGTGATTGATTCAGCCTCCAGCCTCTCTCCTCCCTGGAGGTGGAGAAGCAGGGAAGAAATGGGACTAAACACATAGTTGGATCCACTGGCAACCAGCCACACCCCATCCTTAGGTATTTCCTAAAGGCCACGTCATTCACGTACAATGACACCTTTTTCCGTTTTCAATACTTGGGAAATTCCAAGAATTCTGGGATCTGTGACCAGGAATTTTGAACAAAGACCAAATATGTATATAAAATATACTGTGGTCATCTGAGTGACCAAAAACATAATTCTTGTAAGTCACAATATCACACTCCTAAATCAATGCCACTCGATAAGGAGATGGTTTCCCACAGCATTAAAATTATGGGAATTTTTTACTTGAAAGTAAGACTTACTTTGGTGAGTTGAGATCTGGGCTCTAGCTCAAAAGAGAGAGAGGGGAGAAAGTGATATAATACAACAAAAAGGATCTTGGGAATGCCCTCCAGGGGCACTCCAATGACATGTTATTTGTGCCCTGTAGTAGAGTCTACTTCAAAATAGAGTTGTAAAATGTCCTGGATGTGAATGGTCTCCTACCACAAATGAACACACAGAAGGAAAAGAAAACCTCAGTTGCTTGCACCTAACATATGAAAGAGCAGTCCAGGTAATTTTTTTTAAATGTTGGCATTAACAAATTAGTTTAATACAACTTTAAATAAACTAAAATTTTCATTATTAAAATTTTTCTTACTTTTAAACAAGCAAAAGTCAATTTAGAATGCATTGTCCTTTTATTTTCAATATTATTCTTAAAGCCAGTTAAGACAAGTCCCAATTTTAAATTCAGGACTAGCTCTATATTTATTTTAAAGACGAACCCTGGATGAGCACATAGTTATTATTTGGTATTGTTGACAGAGAAAGCTATATGATAAAATGATTTTAGAATGTTATAAAAAATTAATAATAGCATAAAAATATGCTATTTACTGCCAAAGACCATTTTATTTGAAATCTTTTGTTTATTTAATTAATGCCTAGTAAGCCATCAAAAGCAAACCATTAGCGTATGCTAAACGTTTTAAAGCTATACAAAAGCACATAAAATTTAGTCAAATGACTTAGGGATGGATTATTTTTTTTAAAGCTCACCTCCTGTTTTAACTAGAAGAATGCTAATTTCTCAAATCAATAAACAAGACTAAGTAGATTCATCATATATTTAGGATTTTAATAATATTCAGGGTATCTCTGCTACTGTGAACATGTAACCAGTACATTCCCTATATTGATTCCTTTATTACTACCATGAATCAAATTCTAGGAATGTGTAAGTGAACTTATTCAAGACTTATTGATACAATGGAAACAACGTAGACCTTCTATAGCTACAACTTTTCACAATTGTAAAGAAGCATCCCCAGAAAAATAAAATCACTTGATTATTCATTCAGATTCCATCATAACAAAACAGTTAGTCTATGTGCATAATGTAAGTAATATTGATTTCAGATGTTTTACAAATATATGTAGTGCTATCCTTCTAGATTTGAGAGAAACCAAAACAGCATTAGGAAATTACATGAAGAACCAAACTGATTAGGTATTGTTAAAGAGAACACCACAGGCCCAAAATGGCTTCACTTGTGCTCAGGCCCATGACACCCACCCTCAACTTGAAACCTGACCTAGCTGCTGTTTCAACCTCTCCCAGAAATGTAATCTTTACCAACTAGTCTGGAGTTTTCTGAACGATATCAATGAGTTAATCTTTGATTTAGGCCCTCTCCATTCACCACAGAAAGAGGCAATCTGCATAATAAAAGCCCTTGCTACTCCTTTGTCCCCAAAAGAAGTTCCAGTCTAAAAATAATTCTTTTCCTTTTGTTAATAACTCCTTTGCCCCACACCTTCTTTCCTATAAAAGCCTCCCATTTTGTATAAAACCTGAGCATACTCTTCTAGATGCTAGATGGGATGCTGCCCGATTCATGAATCAGTTAATAAAGCCAATTACCATCAATGTTCAGATTTACTCAGCTGAATTTTCTAAGAGTATGCAATTCCATTTCTGTAAGAGAATAGTCACTCAATCAGATCCATATCTTTTCTTCTGCTGAATCGTTTTGTTGTTTCTATTTCTTAATTGATTTTTCCACTTAACTTGTTGCTCTTTGTCTGCTAATCTTTCAACTATTCCTCTCTTTGTCTTGCTTCTCCTTGTGCTGGTGGCTAATGGTGAATGGAACAATTTAGTCTAATTTACCTAGATTTTTTTCCAAGGTTTTGTTCTTTCTCAATTGTCTGTCTTTTCCACTTTCTGTAGTAGTTTGGGTCCTCCAAGAAGCAAATACCAAGACAGGATTAAATTTGCAGAGATTGTATTAGGGAAAAAGATGGTGAGAGAGAACAGGAACCAGGTAAGACTATGAGAGTCATCAGACTGCTATACAAGTCTGACCGCAGAGAAGGAGAGGTTGAGTGGAAGCATGCTAGACTTTCATAGAGTATAAGGCAGTATTAGAATTGGCAGCACCTACAAGCTCAACCGAAGAGCTAGCCAGCCCTCACCAGGAAATCGCAAGGATGTTGTAGCATAAATGTCTTCAGAGGTAGCTGTCCAAATGTTTCCTCCCCTTGTCTGGGTCCCCAGATATCCAATACTAGGGCCCTGATGCTTCATGAGAACTGCCTCTTCTGAGCATTCAAGTGTCTCTGAGCTCTGGGACTCCTATAAGTGAAAAATGTATCTTGGTAGGCTACCTTGAACATTCCCTGGTTGCTACGCTTAGCCTGCTTATTAGTTCTCAGTTTCTCATTATTCTCATCTCTCATTATTATTATTATCCAATACAACTTAGCAGCAAGCACCAGCACCAATGACTTTAGTTATTATATGACCTCAAGGTACTGGAAGAATTGAGTCTTTGTTGCATATAGAAGAGTCCTCAATAACACAGCGTTATGTTAATATTTCCTGTTTCATTTCCTCTACTCAATCACCCTCGTTTCCTAAAGTGCCTTCTACCAAAATAACTACCTGCAACACATTCTTATTTCAGGCTCTACTTTCCACAGAATTCAAATCAAGACAGTTGGTTCCCACAATGTCCAAAGGGAGCAGACATTCCTTGGACTGGAATTCTGAGCCTACATCACTCACAGGATAAATAAGAATATTTAGTTATTAAATGCCAGTCATGAAAACATGGGTGGGCTGTAGCATCTCAGTAACTAAGTATTTGATCACAGTGAAGAAAGAAGCATTTGGCTGGGCAGAAGTGCTATCACTTGAACAATATGGGGCAACAGTATATATTCATAAGGGTTGTGGAGTTGGCTTAGCCTTTGTTGCTTTAAAAAGAGACCAGCAAGGATGCAAAGACTTAGAAGATTCTATTATATCTTTCTTCTATTCAGTTGAATGACCCTGAAAAGTAAATAAATAAGTTGAGAGTGGATGTAAAAATTAGTAGAAGATACCATTAAAGCTTCTGGCACTTAAAATACAGTCCCTGATGTATTGTGTGAGCTCCCTTACAACTCAGAGTGTGGGGCCAGAGAGGATTCACCAACCAAAACAGACAGAAAATTAAATGTCCCAAAGTGACTGAGGGCAGTCTGGAAATGCAGAGAAGAGTATGTAGGGATTAGGAACATTTCAACAAATGAGGCTGGCAGCTGCAATAAGTATTCAGACTCCCGTTTTTTCAGAGATGTATTGGAGGCATTCTCTTTGTTTCTCAGAGGTGCTGGTGAAATACAGTCCATTTTTACGTACAGCAGGTACATCAATAATGCACCAATCTTCCGTGTCATGTTCTATCTATTCACTGAGGTCACCCCCCAAATTCTATGTAACCAAGTCTTATCTCAGGCTTTGCTTTCAGGGGAACTCAGCTTTCAGGGGAACTCAAACTATGAGAGTGGACAATAACCAGCTCTGCTAGTTTCTGGTATTGTTAAAGTCTATAGGATCAGATGGCTCTGGGGAGGGCTGAGCTCCAGGAACTGTGCCCAGCAAACACAAGGCAAGCCCAGCACTGTGATGCTGACAGTACTGTGAGGTGCTTCTGCCTTTTGCAGTGCTCGTCTGCTGTCTTTCCTCAACTCTAATACTTTCACTTGATTCTAGGTTTCTGAATCTAAAGTTTAGTTACACAACCTACTGGTTATTGAAAACTCCTACACAAGCAAAATGAAAACAATGGACAATTGCTAAAAAGTGAAGGGCTAGGCCAATTATTAAGAGATTTAGGCAAAGGGAAACATCTGCTCTGTCTCCAGTTATCAGAGCACATAATAGGTAGAAATGGTCATAGGAACAATACGGAAACTTTATTAGAATTTAGAACTCGACTTAAGAACCATACATATAATAACATTACTTTGAGACCTGATTCCTGACAGCATTTATCCCTGAAATGTGGCTGAGCCCAGCCATGACCAGTTATTGGGACGTGGTTGTGGAATTTACATTGTCTTGTCAGCACCTGAGTTGACTGTACAACTTCAGAACTATTCTCCTTAGAAGACTGTTTTTGTTTTGTTTTGCTTTTTTTTGTTTGGTTTTTTTTTTATTGTTTTTGTTTTTTTTTATTGGGGTGACATCTGTTAACGAGGATTACATAGGTTTCAGGCATACAATTCTACAGTGCATTGTCAACTTGTTGTATAATAAGTTCACCACCTAATGTGACTTCTCTTTCCATCACCTTATATTTAGCTTCCCCCCCTCCTCACCCACCCCCTCCCTAACCCACTCGTCCAGAAGATTGTGTTCTAATTAAAGTGGGAATAGGCCAGAATACCCATCCTGCATTACTCCTAGAGATAACACAAATATTGTTTTACGAACTGTCTCCCTCCCTTCTCTCATTTACAAATTAGTTCATCAGACCTATTATCTAAAACTTTTATTCTACACATTGGTTATTAATAGACTTTTATTATATTTTACAGACATTTATGACAGTATTTATACCTATCCCCTTCTAAATTTCTTTCCTTTTCTTGATCAAGATCAATATTAGCTTAATTTTTTTCACATAGCAGAAAAATTGTGTTTAACTTTGTCCATTGAAGTCATCACACTTGATTTTAATAGACAAAGTTTAACATCAGTATACTAAATATTTCCCCATTTATTGTTACTTTAATATGTTAGAATCTGGTTTTATATGTCTTTTTATATATTTTAGTTCACATTTCACTTTTACTCTTAAAAAAAGACATCATTTTAGTGCTTCCTTGCCCACATCTGTCTTCATTGCTTTAAATTATGTCCCTACCTTTAATTTAATGTCAACTTCATATCCTATGTCATACTATCATTTTTATTCCAATCATGTCAAATAACGCAATGGCATCAAGGCCATGGCCCACTCCCTGGCAGATAAATTTGTAGGCTCAACAATCTTTTAAATATACCCATAAAACCAACTGTAAACATTAAAAAATGTATATTCACAAACTCACATAAATTCTTCTTTAGTGATGCTGAGACCTGTATGCCATGATTTAATGTGACATTGCTCATCTGTGGGAAACTGTCTCTATTATTTGGTCACTGACCTGGCTGTAAGGCTGTTTTCCTTGCAAAACAATTTAAGTAATACACTCTATGGAGATGGCAATAGACCTACACAGTAATTGTGATCATCTTTATCCAGACACTCTTATAATGTTGCTATCTGACACTGTGTTGTGAACTAGATGCAGCAGAGTTTGACATAGGTCTATTAATACACCTAGCACAGATCATATTAGGAAAGACTAATTCTTGGAAGCCAGGGAATATTAGCCAAAGTTGAGAAAAGGATAGAAGTAAGGCTAAAGGATACTAATTCTAGAAATTGATATGTAAGAATTAAAATCTAAAGTTAGGTATTATAGTTAAAGGTTTAGTTAATAGGAGTCAAGAGGCATGGAAAACAATCATCATTAGAGTAAGGCCCTACAGAAGAACTTACACCGTTAATGAAATGAAATGCAAAATGGCAAAACTCAGAAAGATGGCAAGTTGATTTTTAAGAGAACAGCAAATTTATTTGGCAAGCCCATCTTGGAGACAACAGTATCAAGGGGCTGAAGTAGAGTTACTGGAGGAACTAGCAGAAAATCTACGTAAGAGAACAAGACAGACACCCAGTCACTGGGTAACCGAGGAAGCAGAAAGGGAAGACATTCATATGTAATCAACTGGATTTTAAGACTAATTGGAATATCCTCCATCTTCTTTTAGTTTAAAAGTAGGCTAAATTGAAAGCTACAGAAAGAATGTTATAATAACCATTAGTTGTATCCTACTGTTTTAATAACATGCACTTCCAAAATGATGGAGATTACCAGAAAGCAATAACTTTCATTAACCTTTCTACGTGCTAGTCAGCATCCTAAGTGTAGAATTGTGGTAGAAACATTTGGGGCACATACTCACACCAAAATGATTCCCTTTCTCCAAAGTTGCCACCTCACACCAGGTGGATCTGTGACAACTGTTATACTACTCCTTCACCCTTCATCCTAGCCAGAGTTGATTGGTCAGAGCTCAACACAGACTCAAGTTGAACCAATTGCATTTTGTCATGGAAACAATAGCTTGAGACACTGAAATTCCACCATTCTGCACACAGAGAATCAGAAAAGACCTCCTATAGTAAGGTAGAATAAACAGTGAACAGATTTCCACTTTACTCAGCATGCTGCCACCCACCTGCCCCTACCTATTTCAGATCCCAGCTTGTTTTCTTAGCTCTCCGTGTCCTTCTCTTTCCTCTGAATGGTTCTCTCCAGTCACCAGCTGCTTATTAACTTAGGCTGAACAGTTCATTCATCTGTTTCACTGTCTCCTTCCAAATTATGCCCTCGATTTTCCCTGTTCGTCAGATTGAAAAGATACAAACATAATTGGAAAATATGTAATACACTTTCTTTGGTTTGTATGAACCCACCAAACAGTTATATTTAAACAAATTTGTTCACCTCTAAATCAAGTTTTATCAGTAAAATGATACAGGTTAATGATATTCAATTATGAGATTCAGAGAGTCACAGCTTCCCTGGCCTTTCATCTGTACTTGCTAGTGACAGAGGGATGGTAGCAAATCTCAAAGACTTTCTTCCCCAAGACCCTAAGAGTCAAAGCAACATGCTCCCTTTGACCAAAATGAGCAGGGTCTTTTAGCAATGAAGGTACATAGACTAAGGCTCTGGGTCTCAAAATGCTAAAGCAAACTAAGCTTCATGACATCTGTTGTACTGATTGGAATTCATGTGGAAAGGGAAAGAACTGCCTTATTGTTTTCTCATAGCTACTACATTGTGCTACAATATTTTTAGGTCCCTTATCTTGAGTATATCCTAGGAAGCATTCATATATTATTCCAATCTGTATACATTTAACATCTTATTTAATACTTAAAACTATTATGATACAGGTATTGCTCTTCCAAGAAAAAGAGGGAATTGGTCTAGCTTTCTGTTTGCTGTTTCAGGGACTACATGTTAGTTTACTGGGCAGCGATGTCCCAGAAAGAAAGAAATCGCTAGTATAAAAATTTTGGTAGTGACTTTACTGAGTGATAGATGGATTGAAAAAAATCAAAATTACACCAAGTAGGAAAGAATGTTATGTGTTATGAGCCATTGCAGTGCAATGCTAACATTATGTTCTTTGGGATTACTTTGTTTGCATGTTTAAGCTATTTAGAAATGGGAAGAGAAGAATTCCACTATTAACTCAGATTTATTTTGTGGAGATAAAGTGTTATTTGGTTGCAGGCCTATGTGTTTCTGGTTCTTTGTGTTACTGCTACTCAATATGGATATACATTAGATAGAATTATTCTTTCTATATTTAAACTGCAAACACCAGTAATACTGCATCACTCCAAAGTCTGAATAACTTACGGAGAGGAGCTTATAGTCCTCACAAGAGGATGTTTCACACTGGGAAAGTGTTAACAGGTAAAACTGTGCAATTTGCTGAAATCAATATGATATCTTTATTATACCTTCTGAGCTTAATTGGACAAAATTTGACACTTTAAATTGCTATCATTTGGAGTTCTCCTGTTTTGTTACTAAACAAATGCCCAAATTTTTATACGTTGGGGGAAAAAAGGATAACTTTCTTAATTATTTTTGTGATTAGTTATAATTACATGTGGCACTGTGGTATCATTACATTCTTTGAAAGCTGAGAGATGCCGGTAGATTTTTCAGAGATAAAGTAGAATGCACAGAGGAATCAACTGGATAACAGCCTAGAGAGGTAGACAGGTCTGGTGATGCTCAAGGGGGTAGCAAAAATCACTTGATGGCAACTTCTTAAGATGTGGGTGAGAGCTAAAGATAAAACTGGGAAGGCAGATTACATTCAAATTGCAGAAGTCTTTGAATGACAGGTTGAAAACATCATATGTGATTCTTTAAGTGATGAGAAGACATTAAAGGTTGAATCAGGGTAGTGAGAGAATAGGAGCAGGTCTCAAACTCTGGAAATAAAATTTGAGACATAATAAAGACAGGGTGACTAAAAGTAGGGAAATCATGTAGGAAGTAATTTCATGTCAATGAGTATGTTATAAATAGGGTGCCCTAAATGCCTATAACTTTTATATTGTCCTAAAGACCCCAGTCACTCACACTTTACATGGTCTGATTACTGACAAATCTCTACTTAAAATACTTGGGGGAACTATGTTAATCAGGTGCCATTCTCATCACCCCCACACCTTACAAATAGTCTTCATATAAGTTTATAAGAATATGTTCAACAAAAAACATTAAGCTGAAGTCTGCTAATTGCTGAAGACACATTCATTTATGTACTGTCTACGGCTGTTTTCACACTATAATGATAAAGTTGAAGAGGTGCAACAGGGACCATATGGCCTGCAAAACCTAAAATTATTACTATCTGGCCTTTTAAAGACAGTTTTCTGACCTCTATGTTAGACTAGTCTCTGCTCCCAGTGGGACCTTCTTTATTAACCTCTGAACAATCACTCCAGAAATCTCACAGTTTCTTGCTAGTTTCCTCCTGCCCCTGTTGGTTACCCCTGCCTCTTAACATTTCTGTTTCTAATGCAGCAGCTGGTCATATATTGTTTCAGAGGAGTCCTGCCATCATGTCACCTGTGATTGGTCAATGGACACTGCAGCCTCTATGATCACTTTGGTTACTTGTGAACATAAGTCAAAATGTGCAAGGTACATCTAGGTGGAGCAGTGAAACATCTAGGATAATACAACAGAATTAGGAAATACAGGGTCAGACAATTAAGTTCATAAACTTGCCACTGTGTGTGCTTACATTGGCAGCACTGAACAAACAACTCGGTAAGGTTTTTTAACCTTGGTGTATCTGTGTCACAGCTGTGTTCGTGTCGACATGTGGCGGTGTCTTGCTGAATGGTGTTCATTATTGTTGTGTGTTTTTGTGTGCAGTGGTGAGAATGTCAGAACTTGAATTAGAGCAACAAACAAACATTCATTTTTTGTTAAACTTCGCAAGAGTGGAAGTGAAATCAGGAACATATTAGCCCAAGTTTATGGGGATAATACCATGAAAAAAAAAAATGGCACACAGATTAAACGTTTTTCTGAGGGGAGAGAAAGCATCACTAATGATGAGATCAGGGCTGCCAGGAAGGAGCAGAACTGATGAAAATATTGCAAAAATTTGTTGAATTTTGCATCAAAATAGTCAGCTATCTGTGAGAAGCACCACAGACCAAGTAAACATTGATTAGAGAAACAGGAAAATCTTAACTGAAAAATTTGGCATGAGATAGGTATGTGCAAAAATGGTCCCAAGGGAGCTCAACAATGAACAAATGCAGAGTCAAAGTTTGCCAAGACCTCTTGGAGAGGCAAGATGATGTTTTTGGCCATGTTATCACTGGTGATGAAACATGGTTGTACCAATATTACCCTGAAACAAAGCATCAAGTGCACAATGGAAGTCAGCTAATTTTTCATGACCAAAAAAGTTCCATCAGTCCAAATCAAGAGTCAAACAATGTTGCTAATTTTTTTTTTTTACATCAGAGGGATTATTCATTATGAATTTATGCTAACTGGACAAATAGTCAATCAAGTATACTACTTGGAAGTGCTGAAAAGGCTATATGAAACAGATGTAAATGACCTCAATTTTTCACCAACAACTCATGGCTCTCACATCTCGACAACACACTAGCTCGCAGGGCATTTTCTGTAACGGAGTTTTTAGCCAGCAAACAAATAACTATTGAAACACCCCCTTACTCTCCTGATCTGGCCCCCAGTGAAATTTTTCTCCACCTGAAGATAAAGGAAATACTGAAAAGAGGACATTTTGATGATATTCAGGGTATCAAGAGTAGTACAACATCAGCTTTGATGGTTATTCCACAAAGAGTTCCAAAATTGCCTTGAAGGATAGACTAGGTGCTGGAGTCAGTGCACAGCTTCCCAAGGGGAGTACTTCACAGATGACCATAGTGATATTCATCAATGAGGTATGTAGTGCTTTTTCTATGATGAGTTTGTGAATTTAATTGTCAGACCTAGACTTTCTACACCTATTTCACATAGTTCCTTTCCACTGTCAATTTCATGCTCCTTCAGAAGAACTTGACCACTTAAGTCTTCAATGGAATTTTTAAAGATGAATAAGACTGAAAAGTGGTGAGAATTATGTTTCTACCCTTCCCACCTAATTACAAAAAAGACAAAAGAAAGAAATACATGATCAAGAGACTTGCAATTTTCTCATTGGTAGCTAATAAATGTCCCAGTGAAATCAATGTTTTATTATGAAGCCCTAGAAGTTATAGCTGTTTTCTCTCCCTGAAAAAACATAAAATAAAATGAAGCCAAGTGCTCTCATCAAACCTAAGCTGACAGTGCACAATCATCAATAAACTCTTAATATCTTTCATGATTTTGTGCTATAAGTTCATATTTATTCATTTCTCTGCATGTTCAAAAAAGATAGATACATGAACTGAGATAATTTTTTGAACAATGTCAGAAAGCCAGTGAAGAAAAATATTCTTTTTTCTAATGTCTACCCTCTCAGTGTTGGGCACTTTAGCTTGAAACTAACCTGAATGAACAGCAATAAATAGGATGTGGAGCACGAATGACAGTGAAAAGGTGGCCAAATGCAACATAATACATTTTCAGAGCACGCAGAATGCGGTTAAAAATATGAAAAAATATTTGATTATTTTAGTGTGTCTTTGAAAGTTCTTAGCATCCTTTTTGTGCTACAACAAAAGCAAAACTTACGCCAACGCGTTTCATTGAATTCTTAAAGCACACAGCCAACAGCTAGGTTCCCTCGATTTGCAGACAATTGTCACGTAGCGGTGTTTACTGCATGCTTGGCTCTTTGTTCACAGCACTGTGAATCCGTGTGCAGGCTCAAGAGATCAAATGGACCCCTGCTCCCACCAGGGTCTACAGCTACGGACCCAAGAAGAAAGGCTGTATATAGTCAAAGACAGTGATGTGAACATAGATTATTAAAAAATAAAATGCTTTCACTCAGAAAACAAATCCCTCAGAAGGTTAAGTATGTCAGTTGTTTAGAGAGAACAATTAATCTGTTGGTTATTTTCTCTGGTATGTGACAGCCCTAATTCAAAGAAAGATGATGTCTAGTGCTATGCTCCAGAATTTGTATAGCACATAACACATTTTCCCCTAAAACATTTTGATTAATAATATTTTCACATCCAAAGGCATCGAGACAGAATGGAAAGAGCATCGGCATTTAAGATGAACAAATAGGGAATATCTGAAAAACAACCCTATCTACTTATTCTATCTACTATCGTGGAAAAGTCACTAGGCCTTTCTCAGCCTGAGTTTTCCCACCTGGAATTACAATCACCTCACAGAATCATTGTTAACACTTGAACAGCACATTTAAATTAAGTGACTATTACTATTATTATATCATTAATCTATTTTTGGTCTTCTGAACAATTCAGTGAGGTGGGAAGGAAGGTATTATGATTGTTTTTTGTTTTTGTTTTTTCCTGTGACTGTCAGTTCAGAGACAGAGCCAGGAGAATCACTCACGTCCCCACAGCTTGCTCTGGGTTATTTCTGCTATCACATTATGATCAAGTCATTAGAATGGCTGCAAAATGAACTGTATTACAAGGAGCTCTGAAAGGAAGGTTTTCCCTGAGTCACTCATGAGTTCACAAAGTGATCCTTTGCTTTTATTGTGTCAAAACTTGTAATCTGTAGAGAGGCAGGCAAGTTTTCAGCCAAACATTAATACCATAACTGAACATATCAAAGGTAAAACATGACTACAGTCAGATACCAGCAAGGGTGCAGGCAGATCATCCCAAGTCCATCTGGCTAAATATGGGGCTTATGTCATCAGGATATAATCAGGAAGTCCTACATTTAAAATAAAAAACCTCAGTAAAAGTAGAAGTCCAAGTGCACTTTGAGGACAGGGTAGCAGGCATTGGTAAAGACACACTAGGAAAAGTAAGCAATACTAGTCTAGAGATGCAGAAATAAAATTACTCAAAATACTCTGCCAGAGGCAGAGCCTCTTTAGAAGTTTTATTCTCTCAGACCTAGAATACTGTCTTGTATTCATTAGAAAGGCACAGTGCTTTGAACACAGCATTTGATATTCTATTAGTCTCTACTTCAGGCATTTCGACAGAGGACATTCATTATAGGGAATTGGTCACCCAACAGTAAGAATTAAGAAGCCAAACTGGGGATGAAGGGGCAACCTAAAGAATAGCAACTACAAAATTACTATCACTCCTTCAGCAGGAGACACAGCAGGGGAGGTGACACTGCCAGAATGCAGACATGAAAGCCAGCTCACAAGGGCTTGAGGGACCGTGCAGTTCGCCCAGAAGCTGCGACTACGAAGAGGCGGACTTGGAGGAGATGGACTCTCAGAAAAGACGCTGGTGGAGACATTCCTGAGTTAGAGTGTGAAGGAAGAAATATTCTGAGTTCTCCCTCACTCTCCCCTTCTCTCCCTCCAGAGTTCAAGCCAGCTCGAAAGCAGAAGGCCCAGGAGGCAAGAAACAGCCTGTGCAGGTCCCCTCACTGCAATACAGAGACTGTAAGGAGAAACTGAGGCATGAATTTGAGCATAAATGCCATGCTGAAATTTCCTGAACCCAGTGTTCTCTCTTCTCACTCTCATCTCTTTGGCTAATAAGACCACTGAATATTACTATTTTGGGGTCAATAGCTGCCAAAAACAATCAGATGTTCCATATTTTATGCCTCTGAAACATCCCATTAAAGCCCATCAATCTAAATTCACTAACAATGAGAGGGGCCTCACTAAAAAAAGAGAGGTTCAAATTTCCAGGTATAAAACAGTCAATCATGGGGATATAGTGGACAGCACAGGGAATATAGTCAATAATATTGTCATTGTGTGGTATCAGATGGTTGCTGGACTTATTATGGCGATTTCTTCTTTAGGTATATATAAGCTGAGTAACTATGTACATCTAAAACTAATATATGTGTTAGTTACATTTTAATAAAAATCCTTTTGAAAAAGAAAAATGTATTTTCTTATATGGAGAACTGTTGCACACAATTTAATATTAAAAGGTTGTTAGAGTTTAACAAAAAAATTAAACCCCTTTTTATTATTAGTTTTAGGTGTACAGAAAACCTGTGATGATTAGACATTCACACACCCCACAATGATAACCCCAACAGGTCTACTACCCATTATAATACCATATACCGTGCTCCCTATGCTATCCTCTATGTCCTATGACTGTATGTGTGTATTTTTTAAATTATAGTTGACATTCAGTATTATTTTCAGGTGTACAGCACAGTGAGTAGGCATTTATATAAAAATTAAACCGTTTTAAAGAAGGAATTGAAGAAATGATTCAGGCAGTGTTAAATGGATATTCCAGTGAAAACACTCACCTGTAAGATCTAATTAATTTGGTCTTTTGATTGGATCTCATTCAATCTTATGCATGAATAATCTGCCAACTACACTAAACAAGTAACACAAGGATATTTTTTTTCCTTTGGTCTAGTAGTGACAAAAGAAGCCCTCCCCAAAAGTTCATACAATCTAGAAAACACATGTCATCTGCTAAGGTACTTGCCACGAAGAGGTCCCAATATACCCGTGACTTTTGTATTTGAGACCGTCTTCTCTCACAATCCTATTCTGGAGGGGAAAGGCCTGCTGCACCGGCAAAGCCCCTACTGTGTGCGTGTCGCTGCTGGAGGATTTCAGAGACAACTGTGCAACTGCTGTCAAGGTCAAAGAACGCCTGTGTGCTAATGGTGTGACCACCACCTCTGCCAAGTTTTCTGCCAGTCCTAGACTATGTTGCCCCCATGTTACCCTCCAGACTCACTTCAATTTGGAAGGCAGCACACATGAAGCAGAACACTGCCGGTTTCACGTTCGTTGAGGATGACACCAGAGGCATCTGGCTCTTAGGAGCGTCACGCAATTCTGGCTTTTCGAGCTCAACCCCAGTGTGTGGACCCAACCCCAATTACAGGAAGAGGGGGGCCTTTGCTACTGAAGCTCCTCAGTGTGGAGGGACAGTCTCCAAGCCCAACTCTGTCTCTCCTGGGTACTCTGTGAGGTCCTCGATGCCCGTAAGGGAGTCTTTTTGCCTCATCTAGCAGGAGTGAACTCCGTCAAAACAAAGACACTGTGTGACACACTCATCTTCTCAACTTTGTTTCTTAGAATCCCCTCTCTCTCCCGTGTCACAAAACACTAACTCCCCACTTGATCATTCCTGATATAACAAATTAGTATGCTAACACCTTCCACACTACCAAAAAACAAGAATTTACTTTAAAAAATGCTCTCTTGACCTTAAACCTCCCTCAACTAACATTCCTTCTCTGTCTCCCTAACTGTCATTCTTCCAAGACTATACCCTCATGTCTGAATATATTTCCAACCCCGTCCAGCCTGGCTGCCATCTCTGCACATCACTGAAACTGCTCTGTGCAAAGTTGCTTATGCCTCCAAGTTACTGAATTAAGTGGCGGCTCCTGTCATTTGACCTCTCACAATTAGAAGCAGTTAGACTTTTTCTTGAAACTCTCTTCTCTCTGGGCTTCTGTGCCCACATTCTCCTGATTTATTTTACCTTCCTTGACTTCTACTTCCTAAGCACTCATGCTTGCTCTCCTTGAGCTTGGCCCTGGTTCATCTTCTCATCCTTCCACTCCAAGTGATCTCATCTATTCCCACAGCATTAAATCCCATCTATACAGACAATATACAAACAATACCCAGTGTCCCATATCCAAAATCACAAGTACAATACCCAGGGAATTCTAAATGGTTGTATCTAAAAACAGAGCCCTAACTTTTACCTCCTTGAGATTGCAAAGACTACCTATCAAAACACATTTATACCAAGTTGTTCCCCCTGCTTAAAACCACTCAATGACCTCCCACCAAACAAATAAAATCCAAACCTCTTCTACGTCCCAGCACTAGCCTCCCCAACCACAGTGAGATCCTTTCAGCTCTTTGGGCACATAGAGATGTTTCCTGCTTCTCCCGCCCTGAGATGTGCTTTCCTTCTTTCTGGGCCAGTGGAAATACAATCTCTTTGGAAAAGTCACCTCAAATCACATAAAATATTGTTTCATGGGAAACTGAGTTCTAAACAGCTCCGTGCCACTGCTTCGGTACATAGGCGCTTTGGGGGGTAGTTTATGTTTTATTAGGTACGGATTCAGAAGTTAACAGGTATGCCCTTTTCTCCTCCTGTACACCTGAGTCTTGCTGCCAAAATCTGCTCTTGGAGCAAACATATTCAATGCTGTAAATTACTTCTTTCCTAAAGAAAAATAAAAGCTTTTCTCTAATTATAAGACATGCCCTCCTGTGTAAGAGTTAAATATTCAAAAAAAAAAAAAGTCAAAGTACTGTTCGATCCCTAGGCCCTTACCAACAACATGAAAGCACACTATTAGGATTCTATTTACTTCTCATTGTATCACATAAAATGTCAAGAGAAGATTCCTATAAAGTCAGTCGTATCATTTCCACCATGTTACCACAGCATTCTTGAACTACTTGTTAGAAATATTATAATTCTTAAACATTCTAAATTTGCCTATGAAGCATGATGTAGGCTAGTGGATGTTCCAAAAACCAGTATCTGCTCACAAACATGAAAACCAACAGGCTTTTCCCTGCCCATATCCAAGGCCAGAGTACAGTCTAGCAGTTGAGTGGCATCTCACATTAAAAGCAGACAAGCAATTTGGACAGACCAAAATAGGCACTAGGGTAAGAATAAATACATCAATGGTTGCTGATAATGAAATTTCAATGGTAAGGCTTCTGAATTTTTGGTCATAGGAAGAGTCATCAAAAAAATAAAGGCACCAACATATTTCTAAGTTTGTTCATTTTTATTATAAATTTTATTGTTCTGAAATTAATTATTCTAAGACCAAGGGTTTAATCAATAACCCCAAATCATAGAACAAATCCATGTGAAAAGGATTTCATTTATATAAATTGAAGTAACAGCCAACTTTTCAGACACACATATACCTGATACCTATCCTTAGTGATGTCTAAATGATTCCCATTGTCCTTAAAATGTGGGTTTCATACACAACCAAAACCAAAAATACTTGTATCCAAATCAGTAAGCTATTATAAGAATTCATTCCTGGGGAGTTCCCTGGTGGTGTAGTGGCTAAGGCTTCGGCGCTGGTTCTGTCAACACTGTGGCCTGCGTTTGATTCCCAGCCAGGGAGCTACCAAAAAACAAACAAACAAACAAAAAAAACATACCAAACAAACAAACAAACATTCCTATCATATGTTATATGTTATTCCTAAACCCTCACAAGCGATTTGCAATGTCAGTGAGAGAACAAAGCCAGCAATTCTACTGAGGTTCACAATGCACTGCAATTTCATATTGCATTAGCTTTAATTAAGTCAAGACAATTTACTTCAAGGCCACTTGTATGCCATTTCTTGAGACCAGATTTGCAGAGAAAAGCCCATTTGCTAGTAAAATTATTCTTTTGCTAAAAAGAATGAGTACTTTTTTTTCAAAAGAGATACATGAGATGATAAGAGTCATGTAATGAGCTTAGCCACTTGTCTACCCGGCTGTTGTGAAGAAATTTCTTCCCTGTGCTTCCTCCCACCACCCACCTCCCACCTCTCAGAGGAACCTACTTCAAGGCCTGCTTCCCACCACAGTGCCACCCCATGGCCATGCTAGCAGCAGCCCACCACAGGGGACTGCACACAGTAGGCCCTCAATCATGTGGTTTCTGCCACCAAATTATAGTAAACACTACGAGTCACACAGCAGCAGAGATGCAATTTCGGAGATGTCATTGCAACCAGAGCTATGTTAAGCTGTGGGATTCCAGGAGGCTTGCAGTGAAACTGGTTGTCCTCTAAATGGTTTCTTCTAGAAATGTAATTGCTTTGTTCTGGGTTCAGAAAGGCATGGGAGGGAGAGCACGATTTCCATCCCCCGCTGCCACCACAGATTCCAACGGCAAGTACAAGGGCTGCTAAAAAAATAAAGTCACTGTCTTTTAACGCAATGCCAGATAGCTTTTCTTTCCTTGGCTTCCAGACAAAATCCCCTTATTGTAATTATCTTCTGAGCTGGCAGTGGCCACTACCTAAAACTTTATAAATGTTCCGGTGAAACCCTGCTGAGTTGCCACTTGTGCTGGGCTGGGCGGGTGCCGCTCCCACTCACGGCCGCAGTGCCATTTCACTCACACTGAGGCAAATACCCATGTGATGCACAAGCACAGTGGGAAAGAAGCTGCAGTAGCAACCAGCATATTGCAAAGCACATGTGAAATTCCCCTTTGGCATACTTCATGAGACCTGCGTTGGTATTTTAAATCTAAAGGAAGAGTTTTGTGCTAAGTATTCTATTTTTAAAAAGCTCTGGGTAGTTATCCACGTAAGTGCTATTTGCAACATATAATTTTAATTATTCTAATGTATTATTAGCCATGTGAAATTCATGTAAGCTTAAATATTTATATTGAGAACCCTCACATCATCTATAGTGCCATCTGTAACAATTTCATTCGGTGTTTATGATAACATTTGGTCCTTATTCTGCCTGAATTTATCTATATTTCCTTTATTCTTTTTTAAAATCTTATTAAAGTGGAATTTAATTATATGCCCAGATGTGTTGAAAAGTACGTTGTTTTCAACATAATTTTATGGCAATAATTAACTTTAGATGGAGAATAATATGGGAAAGCCATACTCATTAATATACAATTTTTGTATTCAGGCCATTAAAAATGAACAAATTTTACATAATTCTTTCAAACTATGTAATTTTTCTGTATAAACTGCCTTGAGGAACTGTGGAAATCCAGGCTTTAAAAGCTTTTGTCTTAAGTTTTACCTACACACAGTAGTTTTAAATTAAACAGAAAAAAGATCATATCATGTATTTACACTTCACAAATTGACATCATGTACATCTTGTAATTGTCTAGGATCCTCCTGTTACTCATTGTGACTATAGACTTGTCCCAGTGTCTCTTAGCTGCAACCAGTAACATGTTGCCCCCACTCTAAGTGTCCTGCATTAGCACTGATTCACCATTTTCAGAGGCATTGCAGGCTTGCCCAACCGGCAACCCATGGGCCCCAGGATGGCTTTGAATGCAATACAATTCTTCCCCCAGGGAGGCCAAAAGGTTGCACACCCCTGCTAGAGGCAAACCTGTTTGACGCCCTCCCCCTCTGACACACTATCTTCTGGATTTTCTAATAAGCCAGTAGCTAAATGTGAAGACGTTGCAGTGTACGGGTCTGTATCATGCAGTGAGGGACACAGGTAATGAGAGATAGAGGAGAAAGAAAAAACATCATGGAGACCTGTATTTCTAAGGTCAGAAGTCCCCAGTCCTCAGGTGAAAGTTAAAAAGGCAGGACCTAAATAAATACCTGTCCGCTGCGACACACCACCCCCACTACCGCCAAGCTACGCAAGATAGGACACAGCAGCGCCAGGGCAGCCCCTGCAGTGAACCGCGGTTAGGCAGAGCACACCCGACCAGACCAGCACCCCTCAAGGTCTCCCAGGACCACGGATGAGAATCTGGATTTTCTATGCCAATAAGAGACCATAGAAGTCAGCTGAGAAAGAGGTCACAACAAGCTGGCAGATGCAATAGGTCTTATGCTATAGTAGGAGACGCCTATGGTCTGTGCAGCCAGAACATCAGCTGGAACCATGGCCTTTCTGTGCATGCCAGAATGGAGGACTGGCCTCATCCTAGGCCCAAATATATCAATGTCCACGTTAAATACACAACATGCACAAATTCCAGGGACCAGTTATCTTCTTTGATTCTCCTTGCACATCCCAGCACTAATTCCAGGAAGGAGGGGAGACAAAATTTTGAACTGACAGACTATACCAACGATAAACATGTTTTGTTTGTTTGCCATTGGGAAAACAGTGGTACAAAACAGAGACTCAAGTTATTATAAATTTGCAAGAAGTACCCCTAAGTACATGAAACTTTGTAACCCACTACACAAGGAAAAAATTTCTTTAAAAAATAGAAGTGTATTTCCCCTCTGCATTTTAAATCAAAAGTAGTCCATCTCAAATGTAAAAGATTCTTAAACAATAATTCTTTGAGAGCATTTTGTAAAATGCTACTTCCACATTCCTTGACCTAAATCAATTTCTTGATGTTCGAAAAAACACCCAGATTTCTAACCCATTTTTCTTCTATATACCAAGTTTTAGGCAGTACCTCCTTTTAGACTTTTAAGATGTGGAACTTTTTCTGGTTCTTCAGACTTCCCATAAAGAGCAACAGTGTTCTAGTGTTGAGATGTGAAAGCAACGAGGGGGTATTTTTGCCACCCCGATATTACAAGCCTCCCCTCAGCCCTACAAAATGTGTTTAAAAAACCCATTAAGTGGAAATGGAGGTTTGGGGGAATATATATATTCATCCATATACAATACAAAATACAACAGTGAAACAACACTATATGACAGTGAAACATAAGTCATAAACTTTACAGTATAAACTTCACAGATATTTTTATCAAGAGAAAAATTGGACTCAACCCACGATTGCCATCTTGTGGAGACATCCAGCACTATCACACCAGAACTTGCATCCCTCAGGTGTTTAAATTAAAATGCCTCCCGAGAATCCTCAGGCATTCCTTCCATTATTTAATAATCTTGGCTGCAAATAAGCTCTGCCTCACAGCTGACCTAAATCCCCCCAGTTATCTCCTATAGATGTGGTGAAGAACTGCCGCCATTTATTGAGCTGTAATGTTTTACATGGTCAAAAGTTATTAAATCGTGCCTGTGAATTTACTTTTCAAGGTTAGTAAGTTCCACACGATCTGGCATTTCCACCAAACTCCGAGGTTCCAGCTGCTAAGTTTCCAAACTTCTTAAAGCTTGGTTTATATTTTGTGGGGTTTGGAAACGTGTGTATTTGTTTGCTCATTTTACATGCAGGTTTTCTCCGTCTTCTTTTGGGACCACCCCTTGAGACTTTCTGTAGGGCAGTGCTGCACCTGAGAAGCCTACAGCCTCAATTATCCCTGCGGGAACGCTCAGAGGCCTAAAACACCCGGGACACTCCAGCACCTGTAGCCAGTTGCCAAGGAAAATGACTCAAACTTAGAAAATATGGGAAGCTTTTCCCTTTTTGGTCACTATCTTCTATAATCTTGACCTTTTGACTTTGTTTTACAACAAAAGTTGTGAAAGACACTCTTCCAGAAAACCCTTCCAGCTTTACTTTCAGAATAAGTTTGACATGACCAAATCAAATGTGACCTTTCCTCATCACTCCTACTACCCAGAACTAAGCCCAAGTCCCCATCTTCTCTTTCTTGGATGTTTGTAGTAGCCTTTTGGCTGTTATCCCTGGTTCAACTCATGCCTCCCTGAAGTCTTCAGAAAACAACCCCTTTTCTTTCTGCCTCCTCTCCTACACTCTTTGCTGAGTTCACTTGTCCAAGCTGTACTGGCTCCCCACTATTCCTCACAGTCAAACCTGTTCCCGCCTCAGGGTCTTTGTCCTTACTGACCCCTCTGCCTGGAACGCGCTCCCCAACAATACCCTCATGGCTCAGTCCCTCATAACCTTCCAGGGTTTGTATCAAAAGTGACCTCCACGAGGCCCTCCCTGGAAATTCTACATAAAATGCCATTCTTCCATTTCATGCCTTCCTTGTGTTATTTTTTACTCCTTAGTATTCATAACCTACTAGCAAATATTTTGCCTGTTTATTTTCTGGACTCACTTTCTATCGCTATCAAAACAAACTACCAAACACTTAACAGCTTAAAACAACATGAATTCGTCAACTTACAGTTCTGAAGGTCGCAAGTCTGGTGAGCTTGGCCAGCTTCTTTGTTCTATGCCTCACATAGCTGAAATCAAAGTGCTGGCAGGCTGGGCCCTCAGCAGGAGCCTCTAGGAAAAAGTCAGTTCCAAACTAATTCAAATTGTTGCAGAATTCCATTTTATGTGCTACAGAAATGAAAACCCCATTTCCTTTTGGGGTATCCATGAGGAGTCTTGCTCAGCTTCTAAGAAATGCCTGCATTCCTTGGCTTGGGGCCCCACTGCCCCACACACAAAGCCATCAATGGAAGGTCTATATCCCCCCCACTTCACACTACAAATCTCTTTAAATACTCTTTCGGTTTCATCACTCCTGCTGTCTTCTTCCGCCACATCCGTTTAGCTCCAGCTAAATAAATTCTCTGCTTCTGAAGGCTCAGGTAATTGGATTGGGCCCACCTGGATAATCCAGGAACCTCTCCCTGTTTTAAGACCCTTAAACTTAATTACATTGTCAAAATCCTACCACAGTTGTATCTAGATTAGGGTTTAATTGAATAACTAGGTTATTGGAATCTTGGGACCCATCTTTAGAATTCTCCCTACCATGTTGTCATACTATCCCAATAGAATATCAATACCAGGATGGCAGAAATTTTTAGTTTTGTGCAGTGCTAATGCTGTATCTCCAGCATCTAAAAACAGTATCTGGGACAAAGTAGACTAACAAGAAATAAATGTTGAACAAATGCAAGTGGTCCAAGAGTTCTTAAAATGAAGATATAAACTTTGCAAAGTAATGCATGTAAAATGTGTAGTGGGTATGCTTGAGACTTTTTTTTGAGAAGTGGGTGCATGCTTTTCATCAAATTCTTAAAATGGGTATACCTCACTTATGCCACTTCTCTCAGAATAATTCTTCATTGGACTCCATGTACCCTGTCAAGATATTCAGATTAGGATGATAAATTTCATGATTATCCCAGGTCATTGGTTCCCAAGTGGTGGTACGTATACCCCTGGGGGTACGTATAGGAGCATTCACAGGTATGGGAACAATAACCAGGCTTGGTGAAAAAACAAGTAAAGTTAAAAATGTAAAGCAGTAGTTATGGAACAATAACTGTTAAGTTTGAATCACCATTAATGGAGATACTTCAAAATTAGATCACATTAGTGAATGATGATTGGTGAGGGCGTGACTGTGAATCTTCCTCAAAACCACTCTTCTAGCAATCATTACGAACAGTTTCAGAACAATCCATTTGGGATGTTTGTAGAACTTCCCCAGACATATAAATACATCTAAAGCCAGTTTGATCAGAGTAGTTATTGACTGAGTAAAAGTAAGAGTGTTTGTTGTCTTTAATAATTATTCTTTTCAAGCAGTTTTTTTTATTTAATGTTTAAATACTTGATCATCATTACCAATATTTAACTGTGTTAAGAATATTGTAAAATTATATTTGTGGTTTGTACTTTCAGTGTAGTAATTTTTCTTTCCCAATTTGTTACCTCATTTCTACTACTTTACATTAAGATAGGCACTAAACAAAAGTGTCAGTATGCAAAAACAGCTATTTTAAAAACAAGGAGTACAATTTACAGAACTGCGTTTAAAAGGGGCACACAAGTGAAAAATGGTGGGGAACCACTGTCCTAGATTCTCAAAGGTGTCCATGGTCCAACAAAAGTTTAAACTCTTCTGATCTCTTCAAGTTTCTATGCAAAACTGTATTTAAACTTACATAAACAAAAGTTCATCATTTTTCCCCCATAAAATATACATCCTCTCCCTTGAAAACACATGTGAAGGACTTTTCCAATTAAGACAAAGGTCAAAAAGTAGATGCTGAGTCACAAAATCCACCATTTAACTATCTCACCACATACCATGCTGCCTCCAATAGTAAATATGGCAAATAGCTATGGATATGAAAACAAATATTTAACACAAAATTTGGCCACACAAGATATTGTAGCACATCTGTTCAGTGATGTAACAGAACACTTGTGCACCCTAATATTTCTCAGAGATACTGCCCTATAGAATTCTTAGATTAGATGTTTATAATAATAAGACCTCAACCATGTTAACTGTGTTCATGCCTTGGATATAACTGATGAGAAAAAATACAGAATAGTTAATAATTATAGTTTGAAGCTAAATACGTGGAAATATACCGTTGTGCCAAAACCTTTCCTTTATTTCTAATACAGTTATGTATTGAGGAAATTAACTTGATTAGGATAACAGGTACTTCTTTTCTGCTTGGTTTTCTTATCTTCAATTTCTGCTTTTATAAAAAATTTTGGGTTTTATTCACTTTCTCTTTGGGCAATTTGATTATAGTCTTAGTACCTGGTCACCAACTCCACTGGCAAATTTAAGGGCAAAATGTGGCCTCTGTTGAGAAAATTGAATATCTGTCTATATAATTAAGGAGTTAAGGGACTTTGTATAGCTTTATAAATCTGCCTTGCTTAAACCCCTTACCCCCTTCCAAGAGCTAGAGACTTTCTCTAAACTTATGCTAAATGTTAAGTTTTTAATCAGCCACTCAATGCAAAAAATATGTGTGTGTTATTATGTTTTTAGCTGCAAAAAAATGCATCTGCTGAGACTATAAATTCTATTTCAAATTACAGTAATAGAACCGAATACCTTAAGAATAATTCAGAATGAAAAAAGCATGTCCCTTATGTCAAGTACATGATTTCTCCAAGACCCTCTTTTCCTCTTGGTCCCAGTGTCCCTCTGACATGGTCATCTTTACCAATCTGTGCCTATAGACACCCTTCTCCCCTTCATGGTCAGAATCAATCCACATTCTTTATTAGGGACCCAAGATAAGCACGTGTCCATTTTCAGTGTCCCAAGGACACAGCCCTAAATCCTTCTAGCTATAACTGATCAATCGCTGGAATTGAGAAGACTAACCATTTTTTAGGAGAAAAAAAAGAAAAAAAGAAAAAATAAAGCTCTGCACCGTGTGAATCCCAAGATGTAGGGTTCTGAATGTGTTATACCCACAGGTGGCCCAGACGGTTTTGCAGTCTCCTGACACACAGTAGTTAGTACCAGACCTACTGAAGGTGACCTGAAGCAGCTTTTAAACGCGAAGAAACTGACAGAGAGTAATTTAGAAGGTTTTCACCTGTGCCTCAATACATCCTCATCAAAAGCAACTGCTGAAGGAATAATAACATCCCAGGCAGAGGCAAAACGCTGTCAGTTTTGTAAACTATGAGTGGTGCCTCTGCTCCAAGATAAAGTGCTAACCCATTAGCTCATCGGGAATGCATATGCCAAACCTGGCCCAACCCAATCTTCGTCTTCTCTTCTTTTCTCTTCCCCTTACCTACCTTTTTGTTGTTGTTGTTGTTTTAATCGTGGTAAAATACACATAAGATACAATTTACTATTTTAACCATTTTAAGTATACAGTTCTGTGGCATTAAGTATATTCACATTGCTACCACAATTCATCCACAGAACTCTTTTCATCTTGCAAAACTAAAACTCTGTACCCATGAAATAAGTGTTCGCCATCCCACCCAACCACAGCTACCTTCTTAAATTAACTTACTTATTAAAAACATCTGTTTCTAAAATTAGGGAGCAGGTTGGTGGATAAGAATATACGAGGGCTTTCTAGAAAGTATCCAGCCAGGTAATATAAAAAAAATAGAGGCATTTATGGCTGGATTTTCTTTAGACCACCCTCGTATGTCAGAGTATGTATACCATATGCTACTGACAATGGCCTTTTAAAATAAGTTTCATCTACCACAATATATTACCACATCAGTCAGGACTAGTTTCTTTGCTAATGGCAGAATCCCAACACTAATTTTTAGGGAAATTTGAGAAAATAGGAAAGAAAAAGAACTATGCCAACTGCCTCTTATAACTGTGGAAAGGGCAGAAATACATACAAGACTTAAAAATAAGAACTTAAACACCTCGTAGCCAATGTCCATAACAAACTTTCTGCCATTTCTAATTTCCACTTATCTCCATGTGTTGCCTTTGATTTCTTGCACTCTAACTGGATGTCAACAGAGGAATGGGGCAATAGCAGTTCAGGAGACATTTTTGGCTGTCACAACTGGTGACTGCTATTGGAATCTCATGGGTAGGTGCCAAGGAATCTGTCCAACATTCTGCAAGGCACAGGACAGTTTCTGTAACAAAAAATTTTCTGGCCTTAAGTATCAATAGCACCAAAGTCAAGAAATCCTGATCTACTCTATATCTACTCCTTCCATATATTCAAAACACAAAATCTTCAATTTTCAAGCCTCTCATCTGGTGGTCTTACCATCAAAAAGAAGAGCCAAAATTTTTGTGTCAATTTTTAAAACTCTCTGAGAAGGACTCTAATTAAACTCATTTGAGTCAATCACTAATGGATGACAGCCAGGAAGGGAGGGGTTGCAGGTAAGTAAAGGCCAGGATGGCTTTGGAAGCCCCCTTCCTTGTATGTGTGCCATTTTCAGAGGGGGAAATTGCAATGAGCTAGGTGGACATTCCAAAGAGTGTGAACCACAAAATAGAATGTCCTTGGTGTAACTATATATATAATATAATAATCATATATATATATTAAGTGTTGGTGTTTGCTCTTTCTATAGAAAATTTTCTAAGGAAAAAATTTGTAATTTAAGTAATTACTGTACTTAGTTGCTTTCTGTAACCAGCTAAAGGGTTTAATATCTAGTTTTAAACAGAAATCATTTGCCTAAAACAAATTAATTCAAGTAAAGAGATACGCAAAACAGAGAGTAAAGAATAGACATTTATAAGGTTCACTGTTGAAATTGGCAAAAATAATGAATCTTTATGTCTGCAGTGATAAGGTTGGACTCCTCTCCTCATAGTATCTCCATCTCTGTTAGATTGCTTGCAGATCCACTGAAATTAGATGTCAGTGTAAATTATGGTGCAGGCTGACTTACCAGCCAAGGCTATGAAGGGTAGGTGCGTAAAAACAAGGTGCTACTGAATGTAATTGCTTCTGATCTTAAAATTTTCAAGTGACAAAATTGATGCTGATGTGGTATTTGCTTCAGGTAGTCCCTTTAATTGACACTGCCTCACTTGGGGACATTTTTTCTGAGTGATTTTAGCTTTCCTTCCTAATTTTTAAGTTCCAGAACAGGGAAGTCAGCAACTTATAACTTGGAGAGATGAGAGAGGCAAATGACACTATGTGATTGTATATAGAAGAAGGGGAGAACTCCCAACTCCTTCCATGACCTGGCTCGTGGGCCGGTAAAACCTAGAGTGAGAAAATGAACCTGTGTAAACAGCAGTTAGAGATAACACTTGGGAAGAAGTTAGCTTTTTCTTGAACCCTGCTAAATTAGGAAGAAAACCCTATTTGCACACATTCTCCTTCTTGTCTATTTCAATAAGGAGAAAGATGAAAAAGCATGACCCACAGGGCTCCTGGAGGAAGGAGAGGCATGGTCCTGTCTGCTCATTTAAATACTTAACAAGCCGTCGGGAAAAAAGAAGGCATTCCATTCCATTGCCCATAACATACGCGAATGTCAGTAAGTCATAAAAATAAATCATGCCAGGGAAGGCTTGTGAACGTTGTCAGACTCCTGTGAGACATTGGTGCCTGTTCTTGAGCCAAAAAAGCAAACAGTCCAACTGTCTGTCTAACATTTGTTCTTCCCCTGCCATGAGAAACAGTTTCCAGGGAACAGACAAGAGACTCAGTTAAGTCCCACCCTGCCTTTATTGCAAGGTTATAATATTCTCTCTAGTAATAATTCCGTTATCTTACAGAACATCTTTGAATTAAAGGAGGATATTTCAGTAATATTTTTAGGTTTAGCAAAACTATAACTGCTGAAGGAAAAAATAAGAAGCTGCCTTTATACCTTCTATGGATCAAATTAAAAAATATTGCCTGAAGATGAAGGTCTCTGGGAATCTAATATTGAGTATTAATTAGGGCATTTGTTCGATGACAAATTAAAGAATGACGTTTTTCCCCCCTGCTCTATGATGCTTAAAATTAACTAAAACTGCAAAGCAATGTGTTTTCAAATATTTCCAAAAATCTACCCAACTGACTATTTGGGAAAATATTTGTTTAGACTGGAGTGTAATGTCAAAGGTAGAAAATGAGACCTATGTAAGAAATTGGAAACTTCATAGCAGTTGTTTTACTACAAAGTTTTCCTGATGCTATATAGCTCAACTGCAAAGAATTTTGTGCCTATTTGCACCCAAAATATAAGTATCGTCAGGTGATCAGTGTTGCACATGACACATTCACTGGGTCTCACATTTCACCACTCTGATGAAGGATAGAGGGAAGAGTGGCAAAAACAAGGCAAGCCCCTTTAGTATAAAGTCTAATTATACTGAAGAAACACAGTATCGTTTGACTCTAGGACTCATCCATTACTGCCTGATGTGTAGCTTCCTAACCACCATCTTCCTCTACCCAGACCCCCAATAACTTACGGCAGTCCTGAGGAGAGATCCCATAAGTTTAAAAATAAGCCCCTCCTGGCCACCTGGGGGTCATCTGACTTCTCTTGCTTTGCCTCCACTCCTTTGGGAATATGTTTCGAAGGTTTAGTGCCCAACATTTCTGACACAGAAGACTTTCTGCAGCATCCAAACCCCACAAGGTACAAAGCCAATAATCGGACAGATTCTCTGAGGTGCTGCTTTGCCCCAAGACTTGTCTCAACTGCTGCTGCATCCTGGAACCTGGATTGACAAGAAGATTCCAACTTCTGTGCAAGGGTGATGCCGTGCAACTTCCAAAGGTACCAACAGCATCTCTCCCAGGTGGTAGAGCCTCTAATGCTTGTTCTGCTGGGCCTGGCAACAGGCTGCTACTGTGGCCTGCTCTTGTCAGTATGGGGACTGCATCACTCCTGGGAGGGTGCGGCATTAACATGCTGCCTCTGTGCGGTGTTCTTCGGAGTGCCTGCATGCCAGAGCCACGCTGGCTGCTGCCCACACGTGTGATCACGTCCTCTCCTGCATGTGTAGTGCTGTGTTATGTCCAGGCAGAAACAGACTTGTTTCATGATTCTAATATTTTACTTACCAGGAAATGATAAGGAAAGGCACGTAGCTGACTGACTTCCTAATATCCCCACACCGAGCCCTGAGAATTATTAGTAGAACAAACTTTGGGGCCGTGACTCTCCACTGACAAATAAGAATTTCCCATGAAAGTCCATTGTTCCCGAGGCACGTGGACCCCTAGTGTTTCCTGGGAAGGAACGCCATGTCTATAACCATGTTGGAAATGTAGCTCAGGCTTTGTCCACAAGACCTGAAGGCAAATGCTCCCTCATTCACCTTAAATTCAATATTTTAAAATTAAAAAACAATATATTCTCATTACTGTACATGTGCAAAACAATATACTAACAAATCACGAAGGGATCATAAGAAACCAACTAAGAAAAAAGAAAAGAAGCCAACTAAGCAAAAAGGAAATCTGAAGAATGACGTCTCAATGAGAAGAATGGAATTCTGGGCCCCTTGAAACCAAATGTGTGTAAACCAACAATATCCTCACACACACACACACACACACACACACACACACACAATTCAGCCACCCATTTCTAAGCATGCTGGGTGTTTATTTCCTTATTTTCTTTTTCATTCAATCGAGCCATTCTTTTTTGTACCCCCAACAATAAGAAAATCAAGCCCTGGCTTTTCCTCATTTCCCATGCTCTTCCTTTTCTCATCCAAATAACACCTTTTACTTCATTATTCTCCTTGCAAGGTACAGATACCCTACCAAACTGTTAGGGAATGACATATAAAATGCTGCAAAGTAATTTTCAAAGCCACAAAATAATCACAACAAAGAAATGAAAATTTCAAACATCAAAGAATTCTACATAATCACTGAACCTGAGGAGAGGGGCTGATTATAGTTGACATCTTTTGGGAGGGGACGCAACGTGAAACTTCTGCTGATTCCAAAATCACTGAAAATAAAATAATTATGTTCTAAAGGATACAGATGTAGATGGGATGTATTATGTGCATTTGTTTGTTAGCATGAGTTATTTGTTCCCATAATACATATGCAGAATTCAAGTGTTAGAGCTTGGGCACACCTCACTTCCTTTCTCTAAAAAGCTGCCTCCTTTTTAGTCCTTTAAATCAGGCAGGCGTTTGGCTACACAATGGTTCGAGCACAAGTGAAAGACTGAGCCTTCAGTGACCTAAGGTGGGAGCCCTCTTTCTGCAAGGTACAATACAGTTTCTGCAAACTGATCCTTGTCCCCAGAAGGAATTCATATTAAAACCTTAATCTTGCTGAAAAATGCTCAGTAAAAGCCTATAATTTGTGCACCCTGATGTATTTGAGTGTCAGGAACAGATATATTAGCCTTACCTGCTCCGGACCCAGAGGACAGTCACCTATTCTTCTGTCTGTCTCTTGCTCTAATGGTTAGCACTATTTCCATCATCTCCTTCCGCTCTGCTTCAAACATCCTGCTGCTGTCATTTATCTAAAAGCTGAATACTAACGAGGAAACGCTATTCATGCTGAATCTCCGTTTCCTTTGGGATTTTCACCACCAAAACCGAATCTCTTTTCTCTCTTTCTCCCTTCCCTTTTTTAAATCTTACCACCTCAGTTATATTAAATTTTCTAATAGAGCTTGTTGATCACAGTTATAAAACTGATACCAAAAGATAAATAGGCAGACCAAGTGGCAGAGGACCCACAAATTCAGTGCCTATGTAATTTCATTTGGAACACTGACCCCACCTATGGAAATTTGAAACAAGCCCATGGGGTCAAATCCACTTCCAATTACCAACCAGTCGCTAAACTAACGTTTTTCGTAGAGCAATTTACTGTCTATCGTGGACTTTTGCTGAAGGCCATACTAAAAACAAAAACAAAATCAAAAACACCGGAGAGCACAAATTGGTCGTCACAAAATAGTCATAGGGATGTGAAGTACAGCCGACAGCGTTGCAACAACTATGTACAGTGCCAGGTGGGTACTAGACTAATGGGGAGGAGGGGAAATTGCTGCATAAGTTATATAAATGTCTAACCACTATGCTGTACATCTGAAACTAATATTGAATGTAAAATAACATTGAATGTCTAGTATAACTAAAAAAATAAACAATGGGGAAAAAACCAAACCCTGAAAGCTTTCCCAGTGTTGTTCACACTCAGGTGTATTTAGCCATCAGTAGTGGATATACTATTACTGCAGAGGAACACAGAAATTAGGCTTCAAGAAGGAGAGAAAAAGGAGAATGATAGAGAAAGGAAGAAAAATTGCCTATTTAACCAGTGCATGTACCACTGCCTAAAGAAAAACGCAAGTCAGAGAGCTCTACTAAAAAAATGAAAGGAAAAAAAAGATTCTCTGAGACAGGACTGAAATAAAACTAAACCATAAAAATCAAATCAATATCTAAAACGAATCAACCTGAATTACATCTTTAAAAAAATTAATTCGATGGAGAAGCTTTCATTCCATTTTCATAAACATGATCTAGTGTATTTCTCTTTTGTTTATATCTGCAAAAATTTTAAATCACTTTCTCACTTACTATAATATTCAATTTCTTCATAATCCCAAGGAAGTAAGATTAATTCATAATAAAAATTGACTATCAAAACATAAAATCATCTGTCACAAAATAGGACACAAAGGTGGCTGAACAAATGAATTTTTGCACTGAAACTTAGTAAAAACTTTTCTGTATTGAAGACTTAAAACACTTGTTGGAAGCTGTGCTCTTTCAGGCAGAAAATGTAACTGGAGATATTCAGTGATGGAACCAGCAGTGGACAGAAGAACTGAGTCCTCTCCTTGACGAGATTAATTCTCCTCACGTGGAAATAACTATAGTATCTAAATGTCATTCAATGGTATATAAGCTTCACTGGCCCATAAAAATACCACTTTCCTATATATGAAAAACAGGATTAAAATCAAAGAATAAAGGCCATATTTTTAGAAGTTGGAGATAAATTGTTTAAAAATATGTGAGTTGCATAAGCTGAACCAAAAAGAAAAAAGAACAGTACTTATCTATTTCTTGTTTGGAATATGTATATGTTTTATTATGCACTATATATTTGCTGTTACATTTTTAAATATTAATTTAATTTCTGTATTTTTAGGTATTTAGAATTCAGTGAAAATACTTCTTTGATATAATATTTTCTTTGCAGATTCTCTGTTTAGCTACCACAGTTCTAGTAAATAAGCAGAGGACTTTAATATATAATCTTGGGACTTCCGGTAAATGAATGAAATATAAAGGAGTTTCAGTTATGTGAGGCATTCTTTGATAATGTGATTATAGACCATGAAGAAGGGCAGCACGGCCTGATGAAAGCCAAAGCTTTTGATGTCAGACCTGGTTTGAGTGCTCAGTGAACCACTCACTGACTGTGTGGTATGACCAAGTCAGGTCTCTGTTCTGGGATTGGTTTTCCTCATCTGCACAGCTGGCGTAACAGTGTCCACCTTGCCATATGTTTTCAGGGTTAGGAATAACATGCCATGGAGCCAGCCAGCACAATGCTTGGCACTGAGGCAGATTGTTAAAGAATGATAAAGAATAGCTGATTATCAGCAGCTTCTTCTTTTAAGATTATTTTCTACAAAAAGTAAAGCCAAATTCTGGTTGCTTAACTTAGTGAAATGCAAAATTAGACAGAAGGAAGTCACTTTTACTAACTCATAGAATGACAAAATAATGTTTGAAACAATGTTATCACCACATCAACTTAGAACCATTAAAAAGCAGCATTTATCAGCATTCCAACACAGAGGTGCACCCCCTCCAAATTAGTTTAATAGATAAAGCCTCAAATAAATCATAAAATTTAATGTGTCGAGATTCGCCAGCAATATTGGCATATGCTGGGAAATAAATAGACTTCATTAAATCTAGGGATTGTGAACTGATTAGCTATATCCTCAGAGTTCTGTACACCTTTTAACACATAGTAGGTACTCAATAACTGTTTATTCTTGAATAAACTAGGAGCAGGAATTGAAAACTATAGAATATCAGAAGCATGTTTATTACTGGTTTAATACCTTCATATTAACTAATGCTTTTTGTTTTTTAGTATTTTATAGATACAGTAATTAACAAATATTTGCTGGATGCCTACTGTGTGTAAGACTTCGTGCCAGACACTGGGGATACAAAGTTAACAAGATAGACAAGGTCTTAAACGTGATAATGTAGGCAAATAGCACAGTGCCCCTAGCACATAGGAAGCTTCCAGAGAAGGAGAAAGCAGTACGAGTCACAAAACGGGCATGGAGAGGTACCTGACAGTCTCTCTCTCTCTCTCATAGACAGATGATACAGACATATGATTGATAGATATGGCGCACGTGCACACACCTAAAAAATCTTTAATGTCTGACTTCATCACCCAGAAATTCACAAGAAGAAAATGAGCTTTTGTCAAAGTATCTTTCACTTTATGTTATTTGTTTCTTCAAACTGTGGACTATTCAAAGACTAGTCTTTCAAATTAATGAAAAAGTAGTTGCTGCCATCAAAGAATCTCCAAAAACCTTCAAATTTTCTGTAAATTGGCAGAGTTCTGCTCAAGCTGTTTAGTTCCCACAGAAGTGAGTCTTTGAAGTTAACAAGGTATTCATGGACAAAGCAATCGTTGGCTAAAAAAAACACTGCTTTTGTTTTGCTCAAGACCTAGTTAAGCCTGATTTGGAAAGAACAAAGCCTGAGTTTTCAAAACGGCTGCTGGCCACTACAAGACAGACTTCTTCCTACAGAGTGAGGGCCAAAGGTTCCCCACGCAGCTGCTGAAGGATATTGATGGATGCACGCTATAGATCTCTGCCTCTAGTTTGTCCTTAGGTAGTCTGAGTGTAAGACAAAGCTACTTTGTTGAAAGATCACCAGCCAATGAAATGCAAACACACTCCCTTCCCCTAAACATGCCGTAGGATACAATATGGAATACACAGTTAAGTGTGTGAGCTTCGGAGGCAGAAAAACCTGGCATCACTCAATATTGATAATAATATTAGTAGCTACTATTTATTGTATGCTTCCAAGTGTCAGGCATTGTGCTAAATCCTTCATGTCATTATCTTACTGACATACTGGAAAGAATACCAGTGTTTACCAATGAGTGGATCTGCCTCACCACCTAGCAGCTTGTCGGGGAAAACATTTGTTTCACATTCTAGCTATCTCCTTGCACCTGGAGGGATCTCATTAGCTTCAACCACTGGGCCTCTCTCCACTGCCTCACCTAACCCGGGAATGGATGGGTGAACTTATGAGGGAGAATTGAGAACTCCAACCCGAACACCTGCCCTTTTTCTCTCTCAAAAATGAGCCCACCAACAGAGAGCACATCTCTGCCTCACCATGCACCACCTCTTACAGAACACCACCCCCATTTAGGTGTGCTTGAGGTTTGTTTTTAGCAAGTTCAACTGCCCACAGAAATAAGACACATGCTGGAATTTCAGTCATAACCATTAGGTTTCACCTTCCACTAGCTGACACCTTGGCTTCTTTGTCAACTGTTTCAGAATCTAGGAAGAGAGAAGTAGTGATATTTTAGAGGACCTTGTCTAAGTCATATAAACTTTCAATGGCCTTAATTTTCTTGTCTGTAAAAGTAAGAATGATCATAGTACCTATCTTATAGACTCATTGTGACCATTTTTCCAACAGTATTTGCTCACTTCATGTCTTTGTGTCACATTTTGGAAATATTCTCACAATATTTCAAACTTGTTCATTAATAGTGCATTTGTTATGGTGGTCTATGATTAGTGATCCTTGGTGTCACTATTGTAATTGTTTGGGGAGCATCACAAACTCTACCCATGTAAGATGGCAATTAATTAATAAATGTGTGTATTCTGATTGTTCTACTGACTGGCCGTTCCCCATTTTTCTCCCTTTCCTCAGGCCTCCCTATTATCTGATTCACAACAATACTGAAATCAGAACAATTAATAGTCCTGCAATGGCCTCTAAGTGTGTAAGTGAAAGGGAGAGTTGCACATCCTTGCTTTAAGTCAAAAGCTACAAATGATTCAGTTCAGTGAGGAAGGCATGTGAAAAGCTGAGATAGATCAACAGTTAGGCCTCCTGCACCAAGCAGCTGGCCAAGTGGTGAATGCAAAGAAAAGCTCTTAAAGGAAATTAAAACTGCTATTCCAGTGAACACACAAATAAGAAGAAAGCCAAACAGCCTACTGTTGACATGTAGAAAGTTTTAGTGGTCTGGATAGAAGATGAAATCAGCCACAACATTCCCTGAAGCCAAAGCCTAAACAGGAGCAAGGCCCCTGCTCACCTTTATGAAGGCTAAGAGGTGGGGAAGCTCTATTTGAAAAGTTGGAAGACAGCAGAGGTTGGTTCATGAGGTTTAAGGGAAGAAGTGTCTCCACAGCGTCAGAGTGTGAGGTGAAGCCGCAAGTGCCGATGGAGAAGCTGCAGCGAGTTATCCAGAAGGTTTTGTTGAGATCATTAATGAAGGTGGCTACACTAAACAGCAGATACTTCATGCAGACAATGGACTTATATTGGAACAAGATGTCAGCTAGGACTTACACAGCTGAAGAGAAGTCAATGCCTTCCTTCAAAGGTTCCAAGGACAAGCTGACTCTTACTAAGGGCTAATGTATCTGGTGACTTTAAGTGGAGGTCAAGGCTCATTTACCATTCTGAAAATCATAGGGCCTTTAAGAATTATGCTAAATCTACTCTGCCTGCACTCTATAAATGGAATAACACTGCCTAGATGACAGCACATCTGTTTACAACATGCTTTACTGAATAGTTTAAGCCTGTTGTTGAGAACTACTGTTTAGGGAAAAAAGATCCTTTTCAAAATATTACTGCTCACTGACAATGTACCTGGTCGTCCAAGAGCCCTGATGGAGATGTACAATGAGCTTAATGTTGTTTTCAGCCCGCTAATACAACATCCATTCTGCAGCCCACGGATCAAGGAGTAGTTCTGACTTTCAAGTCTTATTATTTAAAATGTACATTTTGTAAGGCTACAGCTGCCAACAACAGTGATTCCTCTAATGAATCTGGGCAAAGTGAACTAAAAACCTTCTGGAAAGGATTCACCATTCCCGATGCCATGAAGAACATTCACGATTGATGGGAAGAGGTCAAAATATCAACATTTAACAGGAGTTTGAAAGAAATAGGTTTCAATCCTCACAGATGACTCCGAGGGCTTCAAAACTTTAGTGGAGGAAGTACCTACAGATGTGGTGGAAATAGTAAGAGGACTACAGTTAGCAGTGGAGCCTAAAGATGTTATTGAGCTGCAGCAATATCATGACGAAACTTGGATGGATGAGAAGTTGCTTCTCCTGAATGAGCAAGAAAGTGGTTTCTTAAGACAAAAATCTATTCCTGGGAAAGATGCTGTGAAGATCATTGAAAGGACGACTGAAAATTTAGAATATTACATAAGCTTAGTTGATAAAGAAGTGGCAGAGTTTGAGAGGACTGGCTCCAATGCTAAAAGAAGTTCTACTGTGGGTAATATGCTATCAAACAACATCACATGCTACAGAAAAATTGTTCATGAAAGGAAGAGTCAACTGATATAGCAAACTTCATTGTTGTCTTATTTTAAGAAATTGCACACCCTAAGCTTCAGTAACCACCACCGCGATCAAGTAGCAGCCATTAACATCAAAGCAAGACCCTCCAACAGCAAAAAGATTATAATACACTGAAGGCAATGAAGTATTTTTAAATTAAGGAGTGTACATTATCCTTTTAACAAAATGTTACTGCACTCTAAAGAGACCACAGTATAGGATATCCATAACTTTTGTCTGCAACGAAAAACCAAAAAAGAAAATTGTGTGATATGCTTTATCGTAATATTTGCTTTATTGCAGTGGTCTTGAACCAAACTTGCAATATCTCCGAGGTATGCCTGTCCATACAGACATCAATATGTATAAGGCAAAGTAATTTAGAAAGCCAAGTGTCCTCTCTCATCAGAATAACTTCTCTGAAGTCTTGACATTTTAAGCATTTTTCTAGACTGAGTTTTATCCCAGTGCTAATGGCAACACAGCTTTGTATTTCTTTCTGAGAAGTAAAAAGGATGATGAATATTGAAGTCTCAATATGGTCATTATGAGCTATAACACACACACAAACACAGAAAAGGAAAGCATGTCCTCTTCTAATCAAACTAAAGAACATGTATATTCAGCAGTTCTGTAAAAAGTACACTAACTCTTTAAAACACAGAAGGTGAAATAAATATGCTATCAATCATCACTCTGAAAAAGGTTTTAATTCAAGCTGAATGTTTTATTAGGATTTCAACAGTACAAACCAGTGCTGGTCTTCAGTGACACTTGCTCAAATGGCGATCATAATCATCCAAGTTGACTTTTCCACTTAAAAGCATAAAAATTTTTAAATAAATTGAAAAAAGCTTTATGTTTTCAGTGTAATAACAGTTCCATTAACATGAATACAATGTGAGAATTTACTTCAATAAAAAGTTATTTTAAATACACATCTGTTAATATTAACACTTTTACTAAACTCAAATTTGTGACATATATTTAAGGAATTCCCTTATCATTGCCTCGTAAATTGTGCCAGATTATTATCACAGGAGGTTTATTCTATTTGAATGATAAAAAAGTCTTCTGAGACAAAGTGAAAAATAACATGGTATAAAGAAGAAGGAGAAGGATGAGGTGAATATAAAGCTTTCTGTACAACTTCCCGCTCATGGCTTTGGCACACTAGTCTCAGACATGCTCTCATACCATAAATAGCTTAACAGGCATTGGACAGCAAGTGATAGAAACCTGTGACCCTAGAAGGAAGGAAACCTATGATGTGGGCCTCATGTCTGTCTCCGCTGTATGCCTGGGGGCAGGCTACAGAGGTAGAGCTAAGGCAGAGCACAGCAGAACCTTTGAGCTAAGGAAGCAGAGATGAGAGTTTATGGATTCCGAAGGAACTGTAATTTGCAAAGCAAATTAACAGAAGAGCAGGATAGGAGTTAGGCCAAAGTGTCTCCAAGATTTCTGTGTGGGGTTCTTCAGAGATCCTTAGCCAAGAGCTGGGCTATGCATGTACAGGGTAGGACTCTGCAAAGCCTAGAGACTGTGGAGCTGAGAGCTGAATGGATATAACAGGAGCTACACAGCCCTGACCATTATGGAGGTCTGGCCCAGTCATACCAAAGAGATCTTGCTGAGTCTTCATGCATTCCTTAAGACCCCAGAAAGGCCATTAGTTAGAAATAAGAATCATTTATGCAGACAAGGAAATGCCATAGGAATGAGGACAAAATCAAAATAACCCACTCTAACAAGAAAATCTAAAACCTGACAGCATAGAAAGGATTCAACAGTGATTTCAGTCTCAGCCAGAAAAAAATTAGGCATTCTTTAAAGGAAAACAACATAATTCCAGCTTTCTACAAGTGTCACCAAAATGTGTAGCATATGATCCAAAATGACTACACATGCAAATAAGCAGGAAACTGTGATTCTTAACCAATGAAAACAAAAAGAGTCAATAGAAACAGAAATTCATATCCAAGATTACCCAGATGTTAAAATTAGCAGGCCACTTAATGCTCTCTACATTTTTTTTACTATTTTTTCTCGTTTTTCAGATTGAGTAATTTTATTGATCTCTCTTCATGTTCATTAAACCTTTATTGTTTTCAATCTAGTTTTTGGCTCATCTTTTGCACTTTTACTGTTAAGTCTAAAAACTCTTTGCTTGTTCCTTAATACTGAAGATTTTCTCCTATGTTGTCTCTAAAAGTTTTATAGCTTTACATTTTACATTTAAGCTCATGACCCATTTAAGTTAATATTTATATGAAGTGTGAGACTTAGGTCAAGTTTCATTTTATGCCTACAATGTCCAACTGTTCTAGCACCATTTGTTCAAAAGGCTATCTTTCCTTCATTGAATTGGTTATTAGTTATGCACCTTTGTCAAACATAGGAGGGTATCTTTTGGTGTCAATTTCTGATTTTTCTATTCTGTTCTCTTGATATATCCTTCACTAATATTATATAGTTTCTATTACTGTATTTACATAATGAGTAAAAATTAAGCAGATTGATTCCTTCCACTTTATTTTTCTTTTTCAAAATTGTTTTAGCTATTCTTGTCCCTTTGCTTTCCATAAAAATTTTAAAATAACCTTGTCCGTATCTACAAAAATAAATTTCTGGGATTTTGATAAGAATTGCATTGAACCTGTATATTTACTCGGGAAGAACTGACATCTTTACTATGTTGAGTCTTCCAATTAACACATGAACACAGTTTTCTCTACATTTATTTAAGTCTTCTTTGATTTTTTTATATCAGTGTTTTATAGTTTTTAGCAACAAAGTCTTATACATATTTTGTTAGATTTATACCTGTTTTATTTTCTTTGAGCAATTATAAATTGTATTGTATTTTTAATTATGATGTACACATTAGTAACTAATATATAGAAATGCAATTAATTTGTGTGTTTGTTTTGCATCCTTTGACTCTGCTAATTCACTTAATAGTTCTAGGAGAAAATTTTTTGTGAGTTCCTTAGAATTTTCTGTATGCACAATCATATTATCTGCAAACAAGGACACTTTGGTTTCTTCCTTTACAATCTATATGCCTTTTATTTCCTTTTCTAGCCTTACTGCACTGACTGGAACTTCCATCACTGTATTAAATAAAGTTGGTGAGAGTGGAAATCCTGGCCTTGTTTCTGATCCCAGGTGTAAAGCAATCCTTCACCATTAAGCATAACGTTAGCTACAGGTTTTATCTAGATATTCTTTATTAAATTGAGGAAAACTCCCTCATTTCCTGCTTTTCTGAGAGGTTTTGGTCATGAATAGGTGTTTATCATTGTCAAATGTTTTTTCTGCATCAATGGTGTGATCATGTAATTTTCTTCATTAGTGTGTTAATATGATAGATTACATTGCTTGATTTTTAAACTGAGCCATGCTCTTATCCCTAGAATAAACCCACTTTTCATTGTGTGGAACACCTTAAAGCTAATCTGCCATCTTGACATCTGGGTGAATCCGGACCCTTAACCCCCATCCCTTCCCAGGGGTGAGCTCTGGAATGCTACCCATAGCTCTAGGCTGATTACAAGATTCCCATTAGTTCTCCTCCCTGGCGAGATACACTTGTTGTTATCTACCTCTTGACTCTGCTCTGACACCAGAGCCTCCTGGCACTGGGTCTCTTTAATCACCCACACATTCTCATCACTTAAGATATACACGCACATGGTCTGTGGGTAGAAGGTGCAGGGATGCATTTCACCTTGCTGCTGCCCAAGACTGTTGTGTCTGTGTGTAGGTTTCCCCCTTAAAATCTTTAAACTGATGAACTGGACTTGTCTACCTTGTTCTTTGACCTCTCAGTTCCTTGTGCATTTGGGGGCAGGTTTGCACATATGACCCTTCACAAAACAGGCATGGTGTATAATCTGTTTAAATATTGCTGAATTCTATTTGCTAATGTTTTGTTTACATTGAATATATCTGTATGCATGAAGGATATTGGTGAGTAGTTCTCTTTCTTTTTGTACTATTTAAATTTGGTTTGGTACATAAAATTAGTAGTGCCCTTTTTCTTCTATTTTCTAAAATACATTATGTAGCCTTAGTGTTACTTCGTCTTTAAATATTTGGTAGAATTTCCCAGTGCAAGCATCAGGACCTAAATATTTCTTTCTTAGAAGTTTTTTGTAATTGGAAATTCAATTTTCTTTATAATTATAGGCCTATTCAAATTATCTATTTGATATTAAGTGAGTTATGGTAGTTGTTTTTACCAAGGAATTGATTTTGTCTATATTGTTGAATTTATGCTTGTAAAGCTGTTCATAGTATTGCTGTATTATTTATATATATATGGGTTATATTTATATATACATCAATATATATATAGAATATAACAGTGATATATCCTGTTTTATTCTTGATATTGATATTTTTTTCCTTTGACAATCTTGCCAGAGATTCATCAATTTCATGAATATTTTCAACCAACTCTTTGTTTTCTTGGCATTCCCTATTATTTTAATAAAAATGTCATCAATTTCTGCTCTTAAACTTATTATTTCCTTCCTTCTGCTTGCTTTCAATTTATTTTGCTCCTTTTTTTTCCCAGGCTCTTTAGATATGAAGCATAGATTATTGATTTGAGACAATTCTTTCTTTCTAATCTATGAATTTAGTGCCATAGATTTCATTCCAGCACAGTTTTAGGTTGTGTCTCTCAAATTTTTCTATGTTTTATTTACATTTCATTCCACTCAATGCATTTTTTATTTTCCCTAAGACTTTCTCTTTGAGTCATGAATTATTTAGAAATGTGATTTTCAGTGTCTAAGTGTTGGGAGATTTTTCTATTATCTTGTTATTAATTTCTAGTGTGATACAATTATAGATGGAGAGCACACTCTGTATGATTTCAATCTTTTTAAAATATGTTGAGGTTCATTTAACAGTTCAAAATATGGTCTATCCCTGTATATGTATAATATATATATGCATGTAAAATCAGAGTCTATCAGTGTCATCACTTTACCATTTTGAGTGAAGTGTGGAAATCTTACCTCTTCCACTTATAATTGTCTTAAACATTTTTTCTGCATACATTTCAGACAGTGTTATAATCTTTGCTTCAGCTATTAAACGGAATTAAGAGAACTCAAGTGGAAAAGGAGAGTCCATTGTATTTATCATGTTTGCTTACCATGTTTCCCTTCCTTTCTGATGTGCTAAGATTCCCTTTTTAATTGTTTTCTTTCTGTTTAGAGAACTTCCTTTAGCCATTTTTTAGGGTTTCAATTTTTTTTTTTTAGTTTTCCTTTACCCATGAATATCTCAATTTTTTTCCCTTTGATACTGAAGGGTAATTTCACTGAGTATAGAATTCTACATTGAGAGTTCTTTTCTTTCAGCAACTGAAATACACTACACACTTCTTTCTGACCTCCATATTTTTTAATGAAATGCCCACTGTCATTTGAATAATTAACCCCAATAAGTAGATATCAGTTCTATTTTGCTGCTTTCAAGATTTTTCTCTTTCATTAGTTTTCAGAAGTTTGCCTGGGATGTTTGTGTTTGTCCTGAGATTCACTCAGCCTCTTAATACATTGGTCTATGTCTTCTGCTAAATTTGGAAATTTTTCAGCCATTATTTCTTAGAATACCTTTTCAATCCTATTGTGTTTCACCTTTCCTTCTAGGACTCTGATCACATAAATATTAAATCTTTTATATAAGTTCCATAAGTTTCAGACTATGTAATTTATATTGTTCTGTTTTTCAGTTCTCTAACTCTTTCCTCTGATCCTTAAATTCTGCTGTTCAGCCCATCCATTGAGATCTTTGTTGTTGTTGCTGTTATTGTACTTCTAAATTCTAAAATCCTATTTGTTCTCACGTATGTCTTCCATTTCTTTGTTGAATATTTTTATTTGTTTTATTTGTTCATTGTTTAAACTTGTTCATAATTGCACATGGAAGCATTTTTATGATGACTACTTTAAAATCCTTGTCAGAGAATTCTACCACATCCACCATCTGTGTTAGCATCTACTGAATATCACTTGTCATTCAGTTTGAGATCTTGTTCTTGGTATAATCAATTGTTTTCTATTAAAAACATAACATTTGGGATATTACATTATGGCACTCTGGATTTTATTTAAACATTCATTTTAGATGGTTTCTTCTGATATGGGAAGGAGGTTTACATTTCATTAGTGTCATGTGGAAGTAGAAGTTCAGGTTCCCAGCTTGGCATCTCTTGACACTAAAAGGGTCTCTTATTACTGCTGAGCAGGGGGGGATTCCTGGCTCTCCTCATGGCCTCCACTGACAACACAGAGGGCAACCTTATTAAAGCTAGGAAGTGATTAAAATCTTGACTCACTGTTAGGATTCCTCTGACACCCCTTCAGTAGTTAGGAATAGGCACCACCTCATTACCTCTGTTGCAATGAAGCAGGTGACAGTTCAGACAACAAAGCCTTCATAGATCTAGGTACCTCTAGAACATCCCGTAACGATTTCCAGTAGGCAGTTTGACATCTAGGTCTGTGGGTCAGGAACTACATGAGCTCCAAAGGTGGACTTGAGAGTCATGAGCATTCAGGTGGTGGTTGAAGTTATAGATACAAATTGATCCTGAAGAACAGCTATAGAGTGAGAAGAGAGGACAGGAGAGGAGAGCAGAGGAGGGGTGAAGAGAACAGTGTGAGGAGCAGGATATACACAAGACTCATTTAAGTAAAGGGAATTCAAGACTTGTTTGGAACTTCTGGGAAGTTCCTCATGCTCTTTTGCAGTGAGTTTGGATCAGAAGTCCTCATATGGAACCTGAGCCCAAAACAAATGCCCTGGAAAGCAAAGCTAAACTATGAAGAGATCCAGAGCTGCATCTAGACCTACCTCCTGGGTTTTTCAAGTATGTGAACCAAAAACTTCTGGTGGGTTTTTTAATCTAAGAAAATTAGTATTGGGATATCTGACACTTGTATCTGAAGATTCTGACACTTTTCCACGAAGATGTTGACAAGATGTTGAAAATATCAAATGATAAAATCTATGAAAAAGATTATATGAATTTCTGTCCTAAAGATTTTCCATAACCATTAGTTAACCTTTCTTCAGTGACCCTTCAATTCTGAGTTTTGGGCCATCTTAAACTGGCTCATTTAAGAGCTAGAGCTACTCGGGTACCATATTTCTTCCCTACATAGATCGTAGACCATCTAGCTAGATGACAGTGGAAGTTATCCTATGTTATCAGTCCATGAACACCTTGAGGAAAGAGCCCACTGTTTAAGCATTTTATTCATGTTATTAATGACTAAGTCTATTACTGACAGTATCCAGCACATTGTAGAAAGGAAAACCCCGATACTTTTGCAGGCAGATTCCCTGATGTCCATATGGATTTGATTGATGCCAATGTTTTTGTATATTACACTTAAATTATTAGACATACCTGCACAAATAAGCCATTATAGAAACTAGAGTTGAGGATTTGAAATATCCCTCAGTTCTCAATGTCTAACATGAAACTGTGATGCATCTTGTCTGGAAAGAAGAGAAATTTTTTATGAAAAATTTGTTTCACTATCCATGAAGGATACTATGGCGGTTCAATTTTCCAGTCTTGCCAGGCCTAGTGATTTTATTTTATTTTTATTCATTTATTTTATTTTTTGCTTTTTTACATTGTTGCCAATTTGTATGTTAAACTATTCTGTGGCATACAGCTTGCCAGGTATAGCTGAACTAATTATGCTAAAACTTTGGAACTGTTCTTTCTCTAGTTGGCATTATTAAAATAAAGACCTATATACTCTGTGCTAATTTTTTATTCCTCAGGTAGAGTTTTTCACTGTTATGAGGGGGACTTAATTCCATGGATGGCCATTAAACACCTGTGCTTCAATCACAGGCTTCTTGCCTTTTCTCTTTGCTATAATTTCTGGATTAACACTACATCCTGAACATGATCTCAACCTTTCCTGACCAAACAGGATGACTTTGGCATTAAGAATGAATGAACCTGAGTGACAAATAACAATATCAAGTCATCTTATTCTTTTGGTGACACAAAATGAAATACATCTGAGCTCTCTAAGACACACTATTTGATCAGGAAGAAGGCAAAAAGTATTCTAATCTTTCATTACAATGCCCTTCAGAAACATGAGCGTGTATGCATGCATATGCTGTTATCTTTAGAAACTAATAAAAATCAGTCACTGAGGAAATGGAGTAACACCCATTAAAGATGGAGTTATTCGCAGTCTGTCACGCTCACTACGAGCAGAGATGAACAAGTGAGGAAAAGCTTACCAGGTGGAACCCACAGATTATATCATCTACACAAAAGCTGGAAAAAACAGGTTTCATACAATGTGACTTTTCATACAAGACACTAAAGTTAGTACTCTCATGAGAGGAAAAGCCCATTAACCGAAAGTTTGAAGTAAAGTTTGATTTTGGAAATGAGTGAATAGTAAACTATGTTGTATTGAATGCTGTAATGTTTCTTCCAACATGAAATTAGTGTCCATATTTATGAGTAAAAAACAATCCTGGGGAGAAATAAATTTAACTAGGTTAAGATAATGGAAATTACTTGGTATTTTTCCCAATAACATATGAATTATTTAAAATGTCATGACGTTATTAATGGTTTTATCTGAATGTCAGATACAAAGAAAATCAGAGGCAATGTTTTAAAAATAAATTTCACTTTTCCAGAAAATTCACTTGCTGTAAATTAAGTCTGGGTCTGTATGTTCTTTGTGTTTCCTACACTGTCTAGCACACAAATGCTGCATGTAATAAATGGTACATACAGATGTAATGATAATTGATTGATCAAAAGACCCAGTTTGGACATCAATTCTGCCAGGAAGCCCCTCATTTTACCTTGCTCTGTCAAAGATTCAATAGCACAGCCCTGGCCTCTCACATGTTCTAGAAGATTTCAACGTAAGTTGCTACTTCTAAAAAATATTTCTGGATGAGGGCAATAACTTCAAAGAGGAAAGGAGACACACTAAAAAGAACACTAGAGCAAGGATCTCCACAGGACCTCAGTAATCATTACTTGCTACCCAGCATATTATCTTACAGGTAAGCTGGGGGGCCAGATAACTTAAGTCGCTTGTTCCAAGTGTCCAAACCGGAGCTCAGTGTCAGCAATGTCAAACCGGAAGTCAGTGCCGTGATAGTTTTCACTGTCCTCTGCTGGTGCTAAAAATGTAAATCTTAGTATAATCTGGAGTGTCTGTTTTCTTTTGGTATCACTTTCTTTCTATTTGGTATCACTTACTTGCCACCACCGTGTGATTTGATTTGATTTGAGATTTGATTTCTTGTATGGGCTCTACATGTCATTTTTCTGAACTCCCTATATAAAATAGTATGTAAACTAGAAAAAGAAAAATAAGAATGGACAAATGAGTAAAACAGAAATGAATGCTGTTCTGTAAGTAGGTTCTTAGGTTATGCCTTGTCTCCCCAGTTATGGAAGACCAGGCGATGTCATACACTTGTGTCTATCACTGTTACCAGCTGGTACTGAAGTGGGTCTCCAGGACTGTTCCAGGCATCGAGGGTCACAGAAGAATTCTGTCGAAGGCAAATTAAGCGTATAATAAACACATTAGCTTTGGGGGGGGATTAAAAAACAAAGAACTGCATGATTTCACTCATATGCGGAATATAAAACTGAAAGCAAAGAAAAAAAAGAAATGAACAAACAAATAACCCATGGACACAATCGATAGTTTAATGTTTATTTGGGGACGAGTGGGTTAGGGAGGGGAGAAAGGGGAGGGTTGGGAGAGGAGGGGGGGAAGCTAAATATAAGGTGATGGAAAGAGAAAAAAAAAAATTAAATGAACTGACAATATTAAATCCTGGCAGAAAGAAAAAAAAAAAAAAGATATTGGAGGTAAAGAGAAGCAACATGGTGTAAGCTTATAGAATGATCAGAAGTTGTGGGGAGGGCTTGGGATTTTCTAGGCATCGGGGTTAATAGATTAGGTTGGTGCAAATGTAACTGCGGTTTTTGCATTGTTGAAATTTGCCATTTGATATTGGAATACATTCTTAAATAAATGTGGTTATGTTATTCATCAAAAAAAATAAAAATAATAATAAAAAATAAAAAAATAAAAATAAATAAATAAATAAAAATCTGCAATTGAGATCGTGAAAAAAAAAAAAATGAGTGAAGCTTATCTTTGAAGAAATTACCCATAATTTGGCCATCCAAAAACCTAAAAAAAAAATTTTAAATAGAAACACTTAATTTCAGTATTTATAAAAGTTTTGTGCCTTTGAGTTCAGTTTACATTTCTTTTTTTTTTTTAATATGAATTACATATGGCGAAGAATAGGAGATTAGACACTGTAATCTTTCTCAGTGCCAAGTATTTCTTTAATCCTGCTATTTTGAGGCTGAAAAGGGCAAAGGTCAAGAAGACCAAACAAGATATTACATGAATGTACTACAAACAACATATGACACAAAGTAATCTCTCAATATACATTAACCAGTATCATGAGAAACCACGGGTGAACAAGACAGGTACAGTCTTAGGCCTAGCAGAGCTTTAAACATTTCTGCATGTTCAACTAATTTTAACTTGGAAATTCGAAGTTAAACCAAATGTAGTACTATTATTTGCCTTAGGTTTAAAACCAAAAGAAATAGAGATGAAATAATACAAAGCAGTTTGCTTATAATTTGATTTAAAAGGAAAAGGAAAAGGATAGGCATTATCATTTTTCAATCTGAGTTAATTCCCAATTTTTAGAAAAGAAATATGTCTTTAACAACTTCATCTATGGAGGAAAAGTCTATCTTAACAATACAAATAATAATATTACTAGCTTTACAGACTCTGCAAAAGTTTTTTTTTAAATAAAATTCTTGCAATTATATACACCTACAGCTATCCACACACACACACACACACACAAATATACACTAGAATGTATAGAGAGATACTGACTAGGGATCTTTCTATAAGATGTTGAAATAATTAGTGATTTCAGTATATTCATTAGCAAAATATGTCCTGGAAAAAAGATGTATTTATAATATAAGACTTTTAATTATAGAAACTATTTTAAGTTATAGAAAGCATATAAATTCCTATTAGAATTTGCTATCATAAATTGGTGCTTTTTAAAATTATATTCAGTTTTTTTTAAAAACTTGCTATGGGCTAAAGCAGCAAAAAAAAAAAAAAATGCAAAAAGATTGTACAGGTTTGGTGGTGGTTCACGTGGTTTTCCTTCTTTTCTTAAATTTCCTTTATAAAGCAGTTTTGTAATAAAAGTTAGCAAACAAAAATGCTCCATATGTTTTAACTTCAATTTAAAATTTCACTTTTTCAAAACCTAGAATTTGTAGCCAAATTTTTCTAATTTAGATACTCATTTTTTTCAAAACAAACCATTTCTCTAAACAATCTAAAATCTAGAAATTTTGTCACTTTCACTGTTAGCAAATGCTTCTACAGAAATGCTGTGAAAGTCTGTTAGGTCTATTTTGTTTTTCTTAAATTTATGAAGTGATTTAAATTGCAGAGTATTTCAATTTATAGGTGAGTGTTATGTAGGATCTCATGTGTATAAACCACAGCTAGTAATATCACTGTTTAGTATTCTAAACTGCTAACTTCCTCTTTTGGCACAAATGAACACATTTTTCTCTCACATTAATGACTTTTTAAAGTAGCAATATGGCAACTCCAGGTGGTGTGGTCATCTGTAGATAATCACCCCCCCAGAGAACGCCTCCAGTTCTCAGAGGTGATGATCACCAGACTCGTCATGCCTTCCTGCTCACTTACATGATAATGGGAACAACCAGAAATATTGATAAGGCATGGACAGCATACAGAGTCTATGTACTTTGCCCATTTGTTAATTACAAAAGCTGTTAACACTACTGGCAATTTGTGTTACACTTTTGTGTACACTTTTACGCTGTCATGATAATTACAAAGTTTTAGTATGTGGTTTCGTATTGTGACACCATCGATCAAAGTCCACGTTGTGACATGTGTAGCAGAAAGCAATATGTTCCACATAGGTTACTTCTGGAATTGCATTACTTACTGTAATAGAGTCCTGTCATGTATCTCTATTGCACCCACTCTATTGCAGCCTGCCCTGCTGCAGCTGCCTGGGCTGTGTCCCCTTTTATGCGCTCTGGAGCATACACAAAATGGGATGATGTGGTAGGAAAGAGAGTATTTTGTGAGAAATTGTATTTTATTGACTAATATGCACAAATCTACATTTGATTTTCTGGGTTCAGTTTAAATACTAAGACCTCGATCTTCTAAACTCCTTCATTTATTAAGAACATACACATGACATATTAATAAATGGCCATCAGAAGACCAAAACAGTTTGTGCATTTCCTTTCATGATTTACTTAATAACTAAATAAAAAAACCTCCGGGAGATAGCAAATGTTTACTTTTTGAGATGGAAGTCTATCTCCTATTGTTCAGTGCACTACAAAACATGCTTTGGGCACAGTCCTTGTGACAGGAGAAAACATTTCCTTAAAAAAGAAAGCACAGAAAGGGCATTTTTCGTTCCTGAATCTAATTCCCCATTGAATTTGCATGAGTATTTCAAGGACAAAATGGCGTTGAAATGGAAACTGACAAAATGATAAAATAAGTTGGTTGGAATTTGACAGAAAAATTAGAGCATTCTTAAGTGATGCTAAAGAAAGGAATGTGCATGTTGCACGTGAAGCATAACAAGGAGAGCCTTTGTTTAATTGCAAGGAGGAAAAAAATCCCAAGTATTGCCAAATTTAATTTCTTTCCCAGAATTTAACTAACTAAATAATATTTGACATGCTAACATCAGTACATTGTGAACCTCAGTCACAACTGCTGTCAAATTCACAACATTCTATTCTATAAAGCTTTTGAATGAGACTTATAGCAAAATATAGCAAGGAAACTGACCTAGCACATGTTTATATCAAGGGATATATTGTTTAAAATAAATCTTTTACCATCATTCTCTTCATATTTGGGAAGTTGGAAAATTGACTGTAATTTCATTCATTTGTAATCAGCTTCAACACAAATGGAAACCTCAGAATTATCAGAAAAGAGGCAAGGACAACAGGACTAACAAGCATTTTCACTTTTTTAATATGGTTAAAATTATAGTAATTGTTATCTAAAAGAAATGTAATTGATAAGGTGATGGAAAGAGAAGTCACATTAGGTGGTGAACTTATTATACATCAAGTTGACAATGCACTGTAGAATTGTACCCCTGAAACCTATGTAATCCTTGCTAACAGACGTCACCCCAATAAGTCTAACAATAAAAATGAATTAAAAAAAAAAAAAGAAATGTAATTGAATATTATCCTTTTACGTGCTTTTTCTATTAACTTAACATAAGAAAATGGTGCATATATATGTATATATTTGAAATTATCTGTAATGTATAGGACACACAGATCAATGAGATAAATGATATAGATACATAAATGATAGATAGATGGATAGATAATTTATAAGACAGGCAAACTATGTTTCTCAAGACAAAAAGGCCTTCAACATAATTACAAATGATGGAATGTGACATCAATACAGCAAGCCAAGTGTTTATGTAGATAGCATTTTCTTCTAAAATAAAATTAAATTCACCATACATTTGTATTCTTTCTCTGTAGTCTAATTGAAACTATGTAGTTTTATTACATATATTACCACTTTATTATCCCACATTTTCTATCTTTAATTAAAAGTTTCTAAAGATACTCTTTACTTCCTTGGGGAATGGGTCAGAGGTCCATTCTCACACTAAAATGTTTCAACTGCCAAGAGAAGTGTGATAAGATACAATCACTAAAAACACTATGACCAGAAATTAGAATACCTATTATTCATATTAATAGAATCAGCAGCTCATAGATGACTTTCAAGTCCATTATCAGAGCATCTGAAGAGGTCACAATTTCAGGGAGGAAGCCAAATCTTAAAAATATACACCCTGAAAAGTGCTTGACAGTACAACCTTTGTGAAATAATAGAAGAATTACAATCACTTTTCCAGAACGTCATGGTTCAAAAGAAAGATGTGACAGTGGGACAGATTCTTCCAGAGACCTGGAAGGTGACATTAACTCTCTCTTATGCATATGAGTTCATCAGAAAGAAAAGGTATTTCTATCTAAAAGTAGCTGCAGATAACTTTTAAAATTTGCATTAATAAGGCCCTTATTTGTAGACTAATCCAAGAACCAAAGGAATACACACTCACACATGCATACACCCTGAACCATCTGCCTTCTATAAACACAGTCCTCTAAGCAAAATGCTACTACTTACTATAAATATATCTGCTCTTATGTTATCTTACATTTTAAGTCATGATGTTTATGTTAATTTATGAGGTCTTAGAGTACCAAAATCCCTTCTATGTGTGTCGTCTGTCTATTATGCATCAACATAACATCACAAATGTTAGGTACTTAGCAAATGAATTTTGATGGTGATGGTGACAGTGTCTCTTTTAAGAAAATCTTCCTTTGAGATGCTCCTTCTCTGTATTCCACAACGCCCAGTGAAGTATCAGTCGCTCTTCTTATAAAAGTCTTATATGTTGATGTGTCTGCCTCTATTTCTTAGACACAACGTATGTCTTAAAAACACAAAGTGTGTCTTACTCCTTTCTGGATCTCCTACACTTAGTGTGTGGCTGTCATTTGTACTTAATACATGTAGGTTTAATTGGTTGTTTATTTCATCTGCCCCTCATAAAATGTTGCCTCCCATAATACCTATCTCCTTCAGCCTTTATAAAGAGAACTTAGAATGAATTCACATAAACACTTTTGTGAATCATTCTTTGTATTAAATATATAACTTTCAATATGCAAGGTCAGGAGCAATTGAAAGAAGCAATGGAAGAAGAGAGGCAATGGCTCACCATCAAGGTGTTAAATGTGTAACTGTAACCAGGAAACTAGCTAGCTCATGACTCAAAACACTCCGCATTTCAGATGTAAGCTCTATAGCCAGCCACTAACAACACTCACAGAATTACCAAGGGTCAGGCACATTATTAGTCTACCTCCTAATTTCCTTGTCTCGAACTTTGGTCCATCTTCTGATACTCCTACATTTATGAGACAGTGGGGTTGATAGTTATATCTATACTTCAAAGTCACTACAGCTTTCTCCAGAGAACACAAGTGAGGACTACTGGTGGGGAGAAGGAACATCCACATATAATATTTATATAGTCACTGACAAGGTTAGTGGTGTTGTTGCCTTTTTTTTTATTAAGGACCCCGGGAGAAAGGATTATGGAGTGAACTTAAGCCTTACTTATAGTAAAGTGTACAAATGTGCTCTACATACATTGCTGAAGTTCTCCATTCTCTTCCTGATTAAAATATAAAAAGTATAGCTTCATGGGATAAGATGTTTTATATTTTTGTCTTTATAATTTCTCGTGTTCCTAACCTGCCATGTATCCTAAATACTGAATTCTGTGCCAAGAAACACTTCCATGTGTATTTCTCTGTTATTACCCAGATCCCATTGAGGCACACAGGGCAGTGTTGTTTATAGATTGGAAATCTGGGCACAGAAATGTGAAAGAACTCCTCTCAGCTTTGGTGACCCTTGTTATACTGCCTAACCACAGACCATGAAATACTTGGATGGAGAAAATTCAAAGTTTCTTAACTTGAGTTGACTTCAGGGGATCCAGGAATATAAGTAAACCTTGCCTGTATGAGTAGTTTTTTTTCCAGGTAATATTTTTTCGTTTTACTAGATTATAAATAGAAACTATGCCTCCCCCTCCCAAAAGCAATTAAGAACCAAGAGCCTATATACATCATAAAAGAGCCTATATACTCTTCATTCATTCCTCCAGTCAAATATGTTCTAAGGATTCCTGCCGTAAAAAATATCTCTTTTATGCCAAGAGGAATACATAGCAAATGTGACAGATGCAATTCCTTCAAAGGTTTAGTACAAAGAAAAGAAATATACAAAAATGGCCACAGACAAGGCAATAAATAGGTTTTATGTGAGTGGTACTAACAAATGTCCCATAAAATTTCAGAAAAAGGGCACTGCTTTTGTTTGGGTACTTAAGAAAGTGCAAAGTGTTGTATACCCTTGCTATGGGCAGAGATGGGAGTCAGGAAGAGGGAGATGAGTGGCATTCACGTGCCAAGAATGAAATAACTAAAGCAAAGAGTTGGAAAGAAATAACTTTGAAAATTGAAAAATATGTTAGAAGAAATTAGTTTGACTACAGCTTTCATGGCATGGCAACAGAAAAATAAGTTTGGAAACACAAGTGGTGCCTTTGAACACAATGGAAAATTTTTGTACCACAATACACAACATAAGAGATCATGAAAGTTCTTGGAGCCAGAAAAAAATGGCACGATCAAAGCAGTATTTTAGGAAGAACAACCCTCAACAAGTATGCAGAATGCATCGTTGAGGGGAGGAAGATCTAGAGGCAAAAAGGCCAGCTCATCACTGGGGAAAGTCCAACATAAACTACTGCTGCTGACAACAAGGACTGAGGGGATGGTTAAGGGAGAGTTTGTGCCCCAGAAATCAACAGGACTGTATGCTGGATGAGATCTCTGTCCCCAAAGTGGGGAAAACAATGAATAGTTATGTCATAAAGTTTAAGTATCTAACTGAAATGATCCATGTAAGAGTTTAAAATTCTGTCTAGTATTATTAACACAATAAGCATTAATTATTATTATTGTTATTTAATATAAGAAAGATGAGAAATAAACTATGAAATTGGAACCTGGTTACTGATATAACATCTAAGAACACTGATAAAAATAGGGAACGTCAAAAGGAGGAGGGTGTTCAGGGCAAAGAGAAGAGGTGTATACGTGGGGCCTGTAAGACTGGTTACAGAACTACGAGGTTGAGGTAGAAACAGTCATCGCACAAAAGCAAGGTTCTGCAGACAAGTTCTGGGACAAGGCCCAGGTGTCAGAATCATCCACCTAGCAACAGTAAGCTGTGGGAGTGGATGGGGTTTCTAAAGAGAAAGAATGGAAAGCAAAGAGATAGAATGAATGTTGGAAATTTTTGGAGTGCCCAAGTTTAGGGAACAAAAGAAAGAGCCCGCAGATAAATAAAGAGGCCACTTAGGAAGAAGAGGGACCACAATAAGCTGCTTTCCATATGCCGCAGAAGTGAAATTTCTTCAGTTGAAGGTTAAGATTCTACTTCTCAGACTTCTGAGCAAGTGAAAGAAAAAGTCACTAGATGTGATGAGGCAGAGGTGGCTTCATACAATTCTTGTTCAGGATATTTGCAGGGAGTGTGCCTCAGCAGGAAGCAGAGCTCAGGTTGGACCTGGAGGAAGTGGGGTGGTTTAAGGACTAGGAAATGGGAAGCCAAGTTTTATGAGAGACAGGGCTCACATGAGAAAACAAACAGAGAGTCATATACAGACAGACCAACGAAGGTAGTAAACCCAAGAGGTTAGTGTAAGGCAGAGTCCAAAGAGAGACTGTACAGAAAAAAATAAAGCAAAATGGAAGCCAACTTGATCACTCACCTCTAGAGTCAGACTGGGCACGTTAAATTTGAGCTCTGAAGCTTTGGGGAAGTTTCAGACTTTTGAGTGTCTCTTATTGGGAAAATAATAAAACCTACTGCACAGTATTGTTGTGATAAATAAATGAGATTATGCATATAACGTGCTCAGTGTGATAGCTGGCACATTAAAAGTGCTAAAAAAAAAAAAAAGTTAGCAATTGTAAACAATGAGGAAAAAGTTTTCCAATTGACTAGAAACCATAACTGCAGGTATTTTTTAGCAGAAACCCAAAGCTGAAACTAAGAGAGTCTACACAGGGAATTAAATTCACCAGCCCGTTTAATAAAGAACTTTAATATCAGTATGACACATGGCATTGTCCTTGAGACAATGGAAGGCCATTAACATTGTTCTATCTATATAGTGACATGATTAAAACATATTTAAAAGATTAATCTTCAGGTGGTTTTCAGGATGCTTTGGAAAAAGGATGTCTTGCTAAATTCATTTCCCATGGCTAGTTTTTTAAAAAGAGAGTAGTGTGGTTGTTTTAGTTGCCTGGACATTTGCTCCAGAGTTTTCACTCCCTATGGACTGTCCCACCACTGTTACATGTCATTGAGACGCTTTCTACTGGGTATATGTTGAAGCATTTTTTTTTTCTTCTAATAATTTTCAGGCTGATCTGAAACGGGAAAGTAGAATCTTCAGTTGTACTTATGATAAAGATTTTAAATGGTTAAATTGTTGAATCACAGAAAAATGAGAGAATGACAGTAGATCTTGCAATGGTTACAGACACATCCACTTTACTTAACTCTCCTATTTAAAGCCAGCATACGAGCATAAAGGTTTGAACAAAACATACGTAAAACTTGTCTCCAGAAATGATAAGGATGTCCTACATGCGAAAACCCAGTCTTTGACCCTCTGATTTGCTATCCCTGGGTATCTAGAGGCTCCCCACATACCAGAAATACCGTAAGTCAGTCTCACATTGCTAAAAATAATGATTGCTATTCCTCTATGTTTGCTCAGGCATCATGCTCTGAAATAAAGTGAAAAACATAGCAGCTTTAATTAACAAAATACAAATATAATATTCTTCAATCCTACATATATTTATTTTTACCCCAAGGATTTTAGAACACAAACAAACTTCAATGTTATTCCTATAACATCTGTCATCAAAAACCAAAATCATACAGTTAGATCCATATAAATCACAGCAAACCTGCCATTCCGCAGCAAGAGTCATACATGCACCCTATCCTACAGTCTTCAAAACATCAAGATAATTGATGGGTAGTCTTCTTTTCTCGTCTCATCACCAAGGTTTCCCTTCACAACAATACCATATGGTGAGTCCACTTTTTTTGATGCTAACATGTGAACACTGTTTTCATAATTTAGTATGCAGCATGCTGGTCTGAATCGACATGTTTGTAAGAGATCCCATCATGTCAAGTGGGGAGAAGGGAAAATCTGACAGGAGGCATTTGTCGTATACAGCCAAATCTCTGCTGGGTCCTGCACAGTCCCTGAAGCATATAAAACATATGACTTTTATAAAGCCATGCATGAAACCGAAGGTAGAATTTCAAGTAGGAATTGATGACTTAGTAAAAATGTGTATAATTTCTCCATATAAAAAAGAAATAGAAGGCACACCAGGAAAACACTGTTCCTGAGCGAGGTGTTTCCAAATTCAAGATCCCCCTTTGAAGTCAAAACCTCACAAAGCTCATCAAATCCATTTAAAGGTAGACGTCTTCAATAAAGAAAATTGCACAGGAGGATTAAGGGCAGCATTTTGGAAGTGCTGTGGTTCTTCTATTTGTCTCCATTTAATACAGAAAAACCACTAAATCAGAGTGGAAACAGGTAGATTTATTTGGCAGATTAACAAATATGTGTGTGCTTTTCAAAGGGCAAGAGTACCAATCTTTATATATGGAAAAATATACATATTTATAGAAAAATTCCTTTTTTATATCAAAAATTCTATGTTGGGATAACTAACCCTTGTGTGTTTTTGAAGTCACATTTCTTAATAAATTATTATTGATCCCTAAAAAAATATTAACATATTTATAAATGAAGCTAGTGTAGAAAAATTTCAAACAAAGGAAATAAGACCAATTTACAATAGGATAAAAATACTCATCACAGATTTCAGAAAAGAAAATGGATCGATTTAAATATGTTTTTAGCTGTTTCAGTAAATGAATTCCTTCTCAGATCATACAATTTTCATTGTCTTGCTATTGTCCTGTATGGTTAAATGCAGGAACTGTGGGGTCAGTCTACCTGAGCTCACATCCCAGGTTCACCATCTCCTAAATGTGCATGTCATTTATCAAACTTAGTCTTGATTTCTGCATTTGTAAAATGCAGTTAGTGACATATCATAGAGTTGTAATAAGGATTAAGTGAGTCAAGACATAGGAGGGCTGTACATTATACTTCAAGTATAACGTACCTCCCATAAAACCCATATACTTGAAGGTTCCAGTCACCATCTCTGTTCTCTGCTCTATCCATCTGTCTTTTCTGCTGTCCCACATTCATTCCTACTCTTTGGCTCGGATCTTATCTCCATTATTATAACCAGTTCTATGGGCTTAGATAGCCACCCTTGAGGTTGGCTCATCTTGGAACAAAGGGAGAGAAATAACTATTTTTATCCTAAAATACACTATAGAAATATCACATACTTCAGCTTGCTGAGGTGAGTGCATGGAGAAAAAGTTCATAAAACTGATTCTGTGTATCCTATTGGTCTGCTCTGGAGTAGACCACTAGAGATGGAGAGATGAACGGCAGCCCTTGTTCTAAAAACAGTCCCATTGTAATGAGAAAGGCAGGTGAGTAAACCACAGGCTGACGTGTGCCTGTGATGTGGAGAACCGAGGGGCAATACTCACTGAAGACTGACGCAGGGTTGGGTGAGGAAAAACTTCTTAGAGGAGCAAGAGAAGACCAGAAAGATGACTCTCAAGGAAGAATGAACTTAGAGATGAAAAAAGTGGAGAAGGAGGGGATGTTGCAGTGAAAGAATAGTTTTTCTTGTGACGAGTACTAAAATATACTCACTTAGCAACCTCCAAATACGCAATACAGCATTATTAACTATCGTAGTCACCAGGCTGTACATTACATCCTCAGGACTTACTTATTTTATAACTGAAAGTTTGTAACTTTTAACTCCTTTCACCTATTTTTCCCACCCTACCTCTGGCAACCACCAATCTGTTCTCCATTTCTATGAGCTTGGGGTTTTGTTTTCTTTTGTTTTGTTTTGTTTACATATCACTTATAAATGAGAACATACTCATCTTTGTCTTGTATTTGTCTTTCTCTGGTTTATCCAGGCTATTAAAAACATTTAAGTTAGGTGGCCATAAATTGAGAGACTTTTGAGTGAAGGGAAGTGCTTTTAGTATAATAATTTTACCAGTACAATAGAAATAAACCCAAACTGCTAGGAAATTAGTGGCATAAGGTTACTCTACACTGAGTGGCTTAAAAAATAAAAATCTTTTGAAGGGCATGAGCAAGATGAGGAGGATAAAAAGAGTCCAGAAGGATGAGATGGGAAGTTCCAGAATAAATTTAGCCTACTTCACAAGTTTGTTTGTAACTAATTCTATGAGTAACTGTCCTTCATAGCAATAATTTTTAGCAAGTTGCTATCTTGTAAATTAAAATATTTCACAAGTATGTTAAAATCAATGTTCTTAGCCTTATTCTATACCTTAGTTAGGTATAGAATAGGTTAAACTTGTTCAGATTCTTCATTTTCAGGCAAAAGAAACAGATTCCAGTGATCTTAAGATAATTCTCAAAGGAATAAAGACTTGTTCTCTTGCTTCAAGAAGGGGACGTATCAAGGCAGCTCCAGGGCTTTCTGTGGAAGGAATTCATGGAAATGTTACCATCGGGTGGCTCATTTCTCGCCACCCTCCATCCTTCCTTACCTTTCTTAAGTTCAATTCCTGTGTGAGGGAGATTCTGATTGTCTCAATTTGGGTCAGCCATGTCCTGATGTGGTCAAGGGAGTGGAGTCATGCACTGAAAACCTACCAGAGCAAACGCTGAGCAAACGAACCCCTGAAATCCACTGTATATAATTTAAATGGTCCTTATGAAATGAGTAAATCCTGTGAATGGAAGACTGATATGTACTCCCATCTTACAACCACTGGACAATACTATATCTCTGATTCAGCCTCCAGTGCTCCAGGCCTCAAAAGGACTGCACTTCATCAGGACCTCTTCATCAAATAAGAATTGCATCAATATACAGCTAATACATTCAGAGATAGTATTAGCAACTATAGAAGCCAGGATAAGAACATCTAACGTGTAACACAGATACTCCGGACAGTATATCTCCAAATGATCTTTCAGATGGACGTACTCCTCTATGGAAAAAAGATCCAACTCCTTGTAATGTTAACTAAATGAATTACCACTACTACATAAAAACAGGAAATGCTGGTGAGAGGAGCCAGTGGGAAGACTTGATTCATCCATAACATTTTTTAAGTGCATCAGCTATTCATTTTTATAGTTACTATACAAATACCTATTCTATTCCTACAGTCAGTTGGAAAATGAGTTAAACCCACCTCTTTCTATGCAAGAAAGGACCACTAAAGCTGTTCCTATATGATAAAGAATTTCCATAATTTTATTTTTACTCTACAACAATGATAACTTGTCAGTAATTAAAAGTAAAAACTTCAAAATATGAAATTGCACCTCCATTTTAATTATTAAACACATTTGAAACTCAATTATCCATAGCATCAATTTGTACTTAGCCATTTGCATCTTTAACAAATTAAGGGAAGGTCTCCGCACCATTTATTTCAATATACATGCATACACCTTATTCTCATTGACTTATTTCTTGCTTCTTGTAATATACTTTCTGTTACATGAAAAAGAACTTCATACTCAAGCATAAGTCAGTTGGAGACCTGTTCAGGAAAGTAAAATAGTTTTAAAATGTACAGTGCCCAGAAGCAGGGTTAAATAAGATTGCACTGTGTGCTGGGAGATGTTAGTATTATGACCTGAGGATTTCAGACTCCAGAGAAATACCTGGGTCCAATTTCTAGCTGGCTAAAGAGCATCATTAACATTGATTGTAGCTCTAGCCACGAGCCTTCTGCCCTGCCTTGTAGCTAGATACTGGGTCCTTGGTGATAACGCCAACCATGAAGAAAATAAAAGAAAAGTAGAAATAATACAGAATGTTGACTTAACCTTTTAAACAACTAAAAACACATCAAAGGTTCAAACACTCGTTTACATGTGAAGCTTGAGTAATTTTTAGAGCCTGCAAATCTGTACTAAAAGTAGCCTCACAAGAACAGAACTTATGTGATTCCTGGTGCTCAATTTATCGTTGTTCTAAAATATGACCAGAGTAGCTGTCTTCAAGTAGTAGATTTTTTTTCTGTCTGATAAAATAAGAAATTTGAGAAAACCAAATTGGAAAAAAAAAACATACAAGGTAAAGAAATTGTAATACTCATAATTTTCAGTTAAGGGCAATTATGCTGTATTAGCAAATCAAACTCGAACACATGCATCCATTAATATCCAAAATAAATTCCTTTTATACACTGTCTTTTTTCTCTTCATTTTTATTTCTTCTCCCTTTATCCTTTAAAGGCAAACATCTTTGTATAAAAGCATTCTCAGTTTACCTCTGCTCTTATACTCTGAAGTAGTACAGATTTTTCTCTGGAATGTTTTTCTCTAGAAAACTGAGGAGTGAACAGAGCAAAGAGGTAAATGTTTTAAGAACTGTAAATAAAGTAAATAAAATGCATACAGCCAAGAAGAGATGCCGGCAAGACGCTTAACAAAGACCCAAAGGAACTGGGTTCAAATTCCTGTTTTGTGGCTTCCCATGCATATGACCTTCAATAAGTCAATTTTTTTCTACTTCTCAGTACTCTCATTTCTAGAAACATGATCATAACAATTTCACAAGTTGTGTTTGCTTCAGAGGAGTTGAATTTAAAAATGTATCTGTAAGTATTACATAAAATTTAAGTGCTATAAAAATGACAACTATAATTTGATTATAGTTATTGTAATCACTACCAAGGGAGCCCTATGAGTGGGACCTGGTCAAAGTAAAGGCAAGTCAAAAGTGAAATAAAGACCTTGAGGACTCATTATCATCAAATATGCTGAATGACAATACACAAATCATAAGATGCTGTACTGCAGACCTCTCCTTCACTTCTTCATGCAATGAACATTCATGTGCCAGATATCCTTCTAAATGTTGAATAAACAAGGGATACGGACCCAGCCCAACCCTCAAGGGTCTTACAGTCTAATGAAGCAAGGAGTTGGATCTGGAAAAGTTAGCAGGAATCAAATCAGAAAGGGCATTTTGTGTCATATTAAGACTTTGAGATTTTATCCTTGGAAGAAAAATCTTCCATTTCTGATGGACATTTGAGTTCAAATGCCTATAAGGCAAGTATAAAGCTCAGAAGGAAGATGTGAATTAAACATACAGATTCAGAAAGTAATCATTAAAAATGACAGAAGAAATGGTAATTGGTAACATAGCTGAGTGAGAAGGGGGAGGGCTAGAGCTATTAGATACAGTAAATCAGATAAAAGTAGAGGGAAAAAACATGAATATTATTAGCAAGACAAAATCTGAGATAATCTGAAAATCACATATTTATTGTTTAGTACACTCTTGTCAGCTCAATGAAAATATATTATTAATGCATTTTAACTGAATTATAGAGACCTCAATAAAGTTATACTATCAGCAGCCAAAAAAATAGTCCAAAGCCTAGCATGACATATAGAAAGAACCTAGAATGAGATTCTCAGGCACCTACAAATGAAAACTATCATTGCTTCTAGTTATTGAATCTTGAACTAGCTTCCTAAACTTTCTGAGTTCTCAATATTCAAAGTGAAGAAATTCAACTTGATCATCTATGTTCCCTTGCAAATGCAATGATCTGTGATTCTACTATGCCATGTCACTTGGTCAAGTAATTCATAATCCTTTTCCCCATCAATCATATAACCATCCAATGCTTTATTCATTCATTGCTTTAAAAAAATATTTATTGAGCACCTATCACATGTTAGGCACTCAATGTGCATAGGACTGAGAAATGAAGAAAACAGCAGAGATACGCTTGGCATCCTTAAAGAATCACAAAATTCTTTTGTGATGTGGCTTGAGCAGGTGGAGAAATGTGGAAGGTTGGATAGGTTGGATAAGCAGCAGGGGATAAGGAAATTCCTCGTAAATGTTAAATAGGCAGTTAAATACATGAGTATGGACTGGCTACATACGTACTGTTGCTGTTATGTACTGAAGGTTTGTAACCCCCCACATTCAAATGTTGAAGCCTTAGCCCTCAATATGAAGGTATTAGGAGGTGGGGCCTTTGGGGAGTAGTAGGTTTAGATGAGGTCTTGAGGGTGGGGCTCCCAGAATGAGAGTAATGTCCTTATAAACAGAGGAAGTGAGACCAGAGCTCTCTCTTTCTCAGCCACATGAAGACAGAGCAAGAGAGCAGCCATCTACAGCCAAGAAGAGGACCCTCAACCAACTCTGCTGGCACCTGGGTCTTGGACTTCCCAGCCTCCTGCACTGTGATAAATAAAGGCTGTTGTTGAAGCCACCCAATTTATGGTATTGTGTCATAGCAGCTGAAGCAGATGAAGAGAGGAGACCTGAATTTGCATAAGGCACCTAGCAAGTGAGTGCTGTTAGAAAAGAGGCCCAAGGCAACAGTCTGAAGTACTCTCACTAACTAAGGTGGAGAAGAGGATGACCCAGCATGGCAGCCTGAATGGGAACAGACAAGAGAGGAGAACAAGAGAGAGAAGAATTCCAGAACCCTAATGCTGAGAGTGTTTTAAGGAGGAAGGAAGAGCCACTGTGGAGCATGCAGCCGGAAGACTGCGTGTAATGAGACTGCTGTCTGGCATTGGGAATAACCTTGACAAAAGCTCTTTCAGTGGTGTGGTCTGGACAGAAACCTGATATTATTGCAACAGAAATGAAATGGAGGCAGCAAGAAGAGACGGCACTGTTAGGGAGGAAGGGCTTGGCTAGTAAAGCCCACAGAGAAATGGTGCAGTAGCTTGAGGAGAATGTGGAGGAAAAGGAAGTTTTTCCTAATGGAAGGTATTATAATATATTTGTATGCTACTGATAAAGCTTCAGTACAGAGGAAAATATTAATGATACGAAGAGATTTATCACTTTGGGGCTGAAACCCTTGACAAGAGCAGATGAGATCCAGAGCTAAAGATAGGATGGAGCTTCAGACAGTCCACTGATTGTAAAAGAAGGGAATGCACAGTACAGGGGTACAGGTAATTTGTACATTTTGTGACGGTGTGTATGGAATTTCTCTGCTATGGCTTCTATTTCCTCAATGAAATAAGAAACAAGGTCATCAGCTAAGAGTGAAAGACAGTGGAGGCACTAGTATAAAAACCTTTTATGCAGTGAATTGCTAGGGAAAGGTAATAGGATTCTTGAGCAGCACTAAAGTCCCCTGAGATTTGCAGTCATGGGGTGCAGCCACTTATCGATGGTTGTGTGTTCTCCTCCAGCTCCGCCTGGCGGCTGGGATGAAGCCACGGAGTACCGTGCGCTTAGCCCACCAGCTCAAATACATAAGCCAGAAAAGAAAAAAGCAATGCAAAATACAGAATAATAATCAGTCAAAGAACGCACAGAGGGAGAGGGTGGCAGCCCTGGGGGCAGGGAGAAGTGCGTTACTGAACGTCCTTCCATGCTTGTGGGTATGGCGGTTTCTCTTCGTCTGTCTTCTCTATGTCTTTCAATCCTCGTGGCTAGGAGCTGTGAACTGGGGAGATTAAAAAATGAATTAGGAGTTCACAGACCAGTGGGAGAGACTGATGGGTACACTTATAACGCGAAAACCCAAAACCTAATATGAGCGACATAGAGAAAGCAACAAGGCCTGTAAGTCTGACAAGCAACAGGACAGTTTCTTTTTCTGAATCATCTCTACCTAAATTGTAAATACCTCTGAGGGATGTGAACCCTTTTCTTTTAAATCGGTAAAATACTTTCAAGGGAGGTTGTGGAGAGAGGGATCTTTATTTCATTCCTTTTGTTTCCTCTCCCGCCTTTGGTCACATAACAGCTCTGTCCCTTCCTGTTCGAAGGAGTCCTGTATCTTCCTATAACTCTCCTTCTTTTTCTCTATTATCCATTCTGTCTTTTCCCTTAAATGTTTCCATTTTTCTTTTCCTCTTTTTGTGTCCCTTAATTGTACATAAAGTGAAACTCTAAGGTTCTTATTTATTTATTTATTGACTAATGCTTTCATTTATGTTATCAAAAATAATATTCATCCAATTCAAACATAGGCGAATTGTTTGAAGAAAAAAATAAGTCAGACTTTTCTCCTTGCCTTTTAAGATAATCATTACAATTTTATGTTACACATATACATCTACAATTATTTTCCCCCTTTCAGTTCAGCAGCTAATGTTTTATTTTAAATTCCTTTTACAACCCCATATTCCTATTTCACCCATTTTTAATGGGCAGAAAAATTGACAATATCATCTTCTTTTACTAGAAATTTCTGTGAAACATGTGATTTTTTTCTTTGGTGCTTACATTGTAATTGTAGAATAACTAAAGGAGAATATATGTAGCTAATTTTTTTCAAAAATTTAATGCTTTTTTTTCAATGACAATGAAAGATTGCATCTGGAAAATCAACTGGTCTAATTGGTGCAAGACCAGGCTGTTAAATGCAATGCTTAAATATTATAGAGCCTTGATACAAAATAAGATTATCACTAAAATATAAAATAGCATATTCAATTCAAATAGGATAAGCATCTTCAGTGTTGCCTTATGTTGGTAGTGGCATGGCTTACTTTGTATGATGAATGCTTTGTTAGAGCTATAAACAACTTCAGCATTTATAACTTTATTCCAGAGTAATTGTGACATAAAGAAAAATAACTATACTTGCCTCTAGAATTTTTATACTGTTCTTAAATTTTTCAAGTTATATTGGGCATACATGCACATTCACACATATACACACTGTCATTTCCCCCCAGTATCAAGAGATTACATGAAAAGACTACAGTCAGACATCATAATAACCCCTGTAAGGCAGCTTGAGGGACAGTTTGTGTTGCATTTTGTGAAGTTTTCTGTCAAGGTGATTTCTATGGTAACCCCTATTTGCATTCTTTCAAATGGTGGTAAAATCTGACATAGCCCATTAAATATTGATAGCAGTGTTTCATCCACTCTGAAGCCCACTTGAGAATTTTTTATTTTATCTACTGACTGAGACCATTCTCCTGTGATATTAAGGCATCAAGCTTTTTACTGTTAAAATGTTAATTAGATTTTATAACCATTTTATAGTTCTGCTGTTCATCTCAACTGCTACAAACGTATTTATTTACAATTCCATAATGTTCTCAATTAATATGCTATAGAAATTTGACATAGTGCACAGAAGTTAATTTAATAACAAGCTGCAGAAATATATTCTTACAGACATCTGTGAAACATCTGTATAATTGTAATGATGCAAAATAACTTTTTAGCAAATGAGATAAGCAGATGACACTTAAGGTCAGCATTTTTAGGACCATAGCCTGTCTACTAGTATGACAATTTCATGCATTTAATACCACCATTATCACTACTTACTAAAGATTATTTGCTAAATTCTGTGCTCATTAAAAGTGATGCTCATATGGCCCAGAATATCTTGATTTCTAAAAAAATAGACACAATCATAGCAATTACTTGTAAACATTTCCTCGAAGACTTGTCAAGAAGTTCTACCCATATCTCATCATACTTGGCTATTTGCTTAAACATTTATTTCTCATTTCACAGAAAACACAGATGCTAAAAGCCTAAATGGCATGTTTATGTCATGTAATAGCTAGAAAATAACAATGATATTTCATGTTACATCAGAACAGATATCCAAATAAATGTAATCTGCTATTTTTCTAAGATTTTCTAGTAGAAATAGCCCTGAGTATACAGTAAGAAGGTTATTTGTGTTACCTTGAGGAAGGTCACTTATCAGAATCTCACTACTTTTTTATTTGGAAAAAGGGATAAAAGTGTCTGGCAAGAAATAAATATTATTTATTCACCTAATCTCCCAAAAGCCTAATAGCAGGCAAAATTAAACATTACCTAACTGAATGAATAATAGGTGGATGGATACCTATGGTGTTTTGCAAACTGTAAAACACTAAGTATTGATGCTATTATTTTATGAGTCTACCCATTCGCAGAAAAATCTCCTATACAGAGATGGGCATAATATATAGTTTTCTATTGCTGATATAACAAAGTACTCTAATGTTGGTGGCTTAATATAACATAAGTAACACAGTAATAAATACAAACAATATATTTCTGTATGTTAGAAGTTCAACATGGGTCTCATTAGGCTGAAATAAAGTTTTACCCTAAGGCTGCATTTTGTTAAGCAAATACTAGACCAGCTTCTACTCACATTCTTTGGCTCATGATCCTCTTCCTTCATCTAAAACCCAGTAATGTTGTACCCTTTCATGATAAAAACTCTCAACAAACTAGTAATATCTGGAAATTTCTTTATTATAATGAAGGCCATATATAAAAAGCCCACAGCAAAGTTCATAATCAATAATGAAAAACTGAAAGCCTTTCCTCTAAAATCAGAAATAAGGCAAGGATATCCACTTTCAACACTTCTACTCATTTTAGTATTGGAAGTCCCAACCGTGGCAATTAGGCAATGATACCCAAATTAAAAAGGAAGAAGTAAAATTATTTCTATTCACAAATGGCATGATCTACATAGAAAACCCTAAAGATTCCACACCTAATAAGAACTGTAAGAATAAACAAATTCAGCAAAATTATAAGATACAAAATTGACATGTAAAAAATGGTTGCATTTCTATTCACTAACAAACAATCCAAGAAAAAAATTAAGAAAACAATCCAATTTGCAATAATGTCATAAAATACTTAGGAATAAAATTAATCAAGAAAATGAAAGACTTGTACTGAAAAATGCAAAATGTTTCTGAAAGAAATTAAGGACACAAATAGATGAAAAGACATCCTTATTCAAAGACTAGAAAACTTAATATTATTAAAACGTCAATACTACTCAAAACAATCTGCAGATTCAATGCAATCTTTGTCAAATTCTTAATGGCATTTGTTGCAGAAACAGAATAAAAACCATACTAAAATTTATCCAGAAGCTCAAAGGACCCTGAATAACCAAAACAATTTTGAGAAATAAAAAAAGCTGGAGGTCTCACACTTCTTGATTTCAAAACATATTACAAAGCTACTGTTTTAGTCTATTCTAAGTGCTATAACAAAATAAGACAGACTGGGTGACTTAAACAACAGAAATTTCTCTCTCACAGTTCTGGAGGTTGGGAAATTCCAGATCAATGTACCAGCCAATTCAGTTCCTGTTATGAGCTCTCTTCATGACTAAAAGATGGCAGCCATCTACGTGCATGCTCACGTGAAATCTTCATGCGCATATGTAGAAAAAGGTTCTGCAGTCTCTAATTATTACTATAAGAGCACCAGCTATTGGTTTAAAATCTCAGAACATTCTGGGTAAAATCTGAAACTGGCCCAATACAGGAAGAGCAAGGAGAAACAGAAGAAAGAGGCAGGCTACTCCATATTGTCGGGGGTAGGTTTAATAAGTAAAGAAAATTAAAAGGTTTGTCTTGGGTGACTGCCAATAAAGTAGATCTCTGCACCCGCCTGCCAGAAAGACTCTAACTGGGGCCAATCATGTATGCCATCCAGATGGTCTCAACAACACATTGCTCTCTCAAGGCTGCATCCCTGTACTAGTTACCACTGTGGGAACCGTGAGCAGAACATACATTCCAAGGACAGGGGAAGAGGTGAGGAGCCTTTGATTGCCCTGGTCCAGCTTGAGGATTACCGGTGGTAACATCCTCTCTATGACCTCCTCCAATACTAGCCCTATAGGGTTAGTGTCCCATCTTTATCTTTATCACCTCCTCACAGGTCTTATCAGCAAATGTAGTCACATTAGAGATTAAGGCCTCAATATATGAATTGGGGGTTGAGAGGCACATTCAGTTCATAAAATCTAAATTAATCAAAATAGTACAATATTGACAAAAAGAAGACACATAGACCAATCAAACAGAATAGCGAACCCAAAAATAAACCCTCATGTATATGGTCAACTGGTTGACCAGAGTGCCAAGGCTACACAATAAAGAAATGATAGGCTCTTCAATAAATGTTGGGAAAGCCGGATATACACACGCAAGAGAATCAACTTGTACCCTTATCTTACACCATATACAAATAGTAACTCAAAATGGATTAGAAACATAAACATAAGACCTGAAACGGTAAAACTCCTAGAAGCAAAAATAGGAGAAAAATCTTAATGTAGGATTAGGTGGTATTTTCTTGGATATGACCCCAAAAGCAAAGGCAACAAAAGAAAAAGAAAAGACAAATGGCATATAAAACTTAAAAACTCATGTGTAGCAAAAGACATAAACACAGTGAAAGGCAACCTATAGAATGAAAGAAAATATTTGCAAACCATTTATCTGAAAATGAGTTGATATCTACAGTACATTAGAGAACAATTACAACTCAACAATAAAAAAAAGCAAATAATCCCATTAAAAAACATGCAAAGGACTTAAACAGGCTTTTCTCTGTTTAAAAGATATATAAATGGCCAACAAGCACATGAAAAGATCAATAATCATCAAGGAAATGGAAATCAACATCATAATGAAACAATACCTCATACCCATTAGAATGGCCACTATAAATAAAAAAATAAAAAACAAGAAAGAATATAAGTGTTGAAAAGAATATGGGGAAATTGGAACCCTTGTGCACTGTTGGTGGAGATGTAAAAAGGTACAGCCGTTATGGAAAACAGCATAAAGTTTCCTTGAGCAATAAAAAATAGAATTACCATATGATCTAGCAATCCCACTTTGGGTTATATATCCCAAAAAATTAAAAACAGCATCTCAAAGAGATATTAGCACTCCTGTGTATATTGCAGTATTATTCACAATAGCCAAGAGATGTGAACAACCTAAATGTCCATCAACAAATGAAAAAAGAAAATGTGGTATATACGTGCAAAGGAATATTCAACTTTTAATAGAAGGAAATTCTGTCATATGCTGCGACATGAATGAACCTGAAAGACATTATGCTAAGTAAAATAAACTAGTCATAAAAAGATAAATACTGCATGACTACATTTATATGAGGAATCTAAAGTGGTGAAATTTTGTAATAGAAAGTAGAATGATGGTTGCAAGGGGAGGGGAAAAGAGAAGATATTCAATGGATATAGAGTTTCAGTTTTGCACCATGAAACGTTCTAGAGATCTGTTATACAACAATGTATGTGTATCATTAACACTACTCATTAAATAGTTAAGATGGTAAACTTTACGTGTTTTCTACCACAATTTAAAAATAAAGTTACATTGCACCTCTCTGACTATTATTCTGTAATGTGATCAGATTGTGACTATCTTCTGCTTCTACTTACACTTTCAAGAATCCTTTGGTCCCACCCAGACACTCCAGAATAATCTCCTTGTTTTCCGGTCCAATAATTAGCAATTTGAATTCCAATGGCCACCATAATCCTCCTTTGCTAGGTAACCTAACATATTCACAACTTCTGGGAATAGGTACATGGATGTCGTTGGAGGACCACTTTTCTGCCTACCATAGAAAACCTTTCTGAAAATATCTGGTGAGCCCTACCTAAATTCTAATTCAAAGACAATCTCCCTTTTGAAGATACTGCTTCAATTTTACCTCTAAATAAGATAAAATCAAAAAAATTTTAAACAGAATACTTCTACCCTCTACCTTTTCTAAAGCACTAGTTCAAAATAAAAGAGATAAAAACGTTTTTAAATGTTCCAACACTTAATAAAATTTATATTTGTCACATATGAACATGACTATATATGAATATATCCCTGTGTGTTATATTTTAATCTATTTCACTAAAATATAGATAAAATAAAATAAACAACAAAGAAAAAAACCAGTATTTCTCTACATTTTCAATCCTTTCTTCTTTACTCAGTAAATAAGCCCAAACACAAGGACGATACTTTCTTTACAATGAGGAGGCTACTTCCAGGTAGACCCACCTATCCAAAAGTGGGTTTTCATCCCACTGTAATCACTTCCTCCCTATTCAGATTATGCCATGCTAAACTTGCCTTGTCCAACACCATAGGCACTAACCATGTGTATCAAATTGAAATTTATAGATTGAAATTTATCAACATTCTACACAACTAAGAATTCTGTTTCTCAATCACATTAGCAACATTTCAATAATTAGCCACATGTGACTAGATGGCTACTCTACTGGACAGCACAGATATAGATTATTTTCATCATCTCAGAATGTTTTGTTGGTCTGAAATAAAAAGCGTATGGTACATATTATACATATAACATGTATGTAATCACTATGCAAATTTATGTGTACTACTTTACATAATTAGCTTTAGTCTTTGGTTCTCTTAGTTTTTATATGCCATATTTCTCATGTTTAAATAGCATATAATAGATATTTATTCAACTCATTTCATGACTTTTTCATTTATCTATGATTATGAGTAGAAACAGGGATTAAGTCAAACTGTTGAGATATGGCAAATCAATTCACGGCATTTGTTTCTTTAAAAACTGAGAGATAAAAGTATCTAGACATAATGATAATAGGAAATGAGAATAGTTCAAGGAATTTTCAACATTTTCATCCTTCACAGGAACTTCATGATAGACAACATATAACTATATCACCCACTAGACTTTGAGAGGCAATCTGACCCCATAAAAAGGGTAGGACAATCTCGACCCTCTGGAATGTTGCCAATAGGACAAGATAGAAACCACATATCTTGGGACCCAGCAGTCTGAACTAAAGTTGCTAAAACTAGGTTGGGGACTCACATATCTTTTTAGCAGCCCTAGATAGTAAGGGAATAAAACAATTAATATTCCCCTTTTTCTGCATCCCAAATCATGTTTACTTATTTCTTCCTCAACTCATGCAGATCATATGGTCACGGTCTCAATGGATGCATCGGGACTCTATGTTGGGACTACAGGGCAGTGCAACCTATTTTCATATTCTGTTTTGATTTTCTTCATTCTTCCATCCTAATGGGAAACTAAATTTCTAGCTAACTGCCTGATGTAGTATTTGCTATTCCTAGTTGATAAGTATAATGATACAGGAATATTTAAAGATAAACTCCATACTTTCCCCCATGCAGTTCAGTTAGCATTTATTCATCAACAGACATTGGTTCGTTTCTGGTTCTCCTCTACTACAAAGTCTTCTGAATATTCTCTGAAGAGCTTATCTGTCATCACTGAAAAGAAGTAAAAGAATGGTGATTATGCCAAGAGGAGTAAAATAGCATTACTTAAATAATTTACTGTTGTGTCATGTAAGCACACTGGCACAAAAGAAGACACAGAGAACAAAGACCTGAATGACACTTTCACTAGTGGGTAAGAATTTAATCTCAGATTTCCATAAAAGCCATTTATCTTCTTCCACCCCCTCCTTTTTTTCCCAACTGACCCAGTTTATTGCTGCACAATCAGGTTAACTCAGCTGGAGATACAGAGGCAGAAAAACAGATTCCTATCCTTTCAAACAGAGAGAAAAAGTCAAGAACCTAAGAACTAATGTTGAAAATTTGGGGGAATTGATTTTAAAGTTAGGGGGGAATATAAAGTGATGCTAGAAATAAATAAAGGTCAGAATATCTTTTTTTTTTCTTTTCAGATGAAGAAATAAAACATTTCTTTTATATTTTTTGAGGTATCTACATACACAACCCTGGAATCAATTATAAGCTACACATGCTGTACTAATAATAACTAAAATAAATTAAGAGCTTACTATTTGTCAGCGTTCTACATGGTGTTTAAAATGGATTAGGGACTAAATCCTCACAACAACCCCTTAGCCTTACCCTCCCTTGTAGAAGTTAGAAAACAGTGTTTAAGCAACATGTTCAGAGGTATAAGAAGTAGAATATCAGCCCAGGTTACTCAGTTTCTGAGTCTTTGCCCCCAACAAACAGCTTTACTATCCTTCTCTCTATTACGATAAACCATTGCGTTCAAAGAATGACCCATGGACCATGCCCATCAGAATGACTTAGAACTATTGTTAAATATAGCTTCCTGACATCCCTCCCAGACCAACTGAGTCAGAATCCATGAGAATGAGAGCCAGAAATCTGCACTTTTACAAACTTTCCACATGTTTTGAAAATATTCATAAATATATATTAAAAAGTTTACAGTTCTTGAGAGACAGTATATAATAAACCTCAAAAGCATAGACACTAAAGTCAGGATACCTGTGTTCCAATCTCCACTGTGCCACTTACTATTTCTGTGACTTGAACAACCTACTTAAGTTCCCTGTGGTTCAGTTTCCCCAGATGCATTATTTAATGAATGTAATGGGAATCTGTCTCTTCCTGGTTATTTACTGTTTAATGAATTCATTTTTCACATTTATAGGGGAGGCCAAAAGATGAATGATCTAAAGGAAAGACAATACTAAAATAATTCATGCTATACTTTGGAAGTATTACATTTGAATATTAATTTGATACACTATTAACTGAATCAAAACAAACAATAACAAACAATCAATGGAGACACACGTGAAAAACTTGATTTTGAAAATACAAGAAAATAATCTGGGAGGACAAAATGGTGACTGGACAGGAGGTCCCTAAAGCCTCTCCCAGAAAACACAATTGAAGGCCACCCAGGAGCCAAGAAAGAGGACCCTAGGTGACAAAAACCGGCAGCTGAGACATCCACGCATTCCAAGTAAACACCTAAGGTTTGGAGAGAAAGGGGCGAGCGGGAAAGAGGGGAGGGAGCAAAGACAGATCACCACAGGATCCCATCGTGACTGACTGCAGTGCATGGGAGGGGAGAAGCCAGGAGGTGACAAGAGGAAAAGCCTCAGCAACAGTGGGAATCATTGGGAAGCTGGGTTGGGGAGCTGGAATTTGGAGCGGCAAGTTGGGGACAGACCTTGGGAGCCAGCCTCTGGAATTCTTAAGTGGTAGCAAGGCTGAGCGAGGACTCTGAACTGCAGAGAAGACATCGTGGCTCTAGGCTGCCTTGGGACCCACAGCGCAGGCGTGCGCAGCTCCTGCACAGGGCTGCGGTTCCTGGTCCTGGCCCGCTGCAGGGGCGAGCCGGCTGCCCCGCAGACAGCGCATGGCCCCTACACAGGGCTGTGGCTCCCGTTCTGGCCCAATGCGGAGGTGGACTGGCTACCGGCGCAGTGTGTGCAGCTCCTGCACAGGGTTGTGGCTCCCGTTCTGACCCACTGCAGAGGCAGGCCGGTTGCTGGCGCAGAGTGCACAGCTCCTGTGCAGGGCTGCGGCTCCCATTCCAGGCCTGCTACAGAGGCAGGCCAGCTACGTTCCTACCGCAGAGTCAGACCCACAGCTTCAGACTTCTGTGCATGCTTGCTTGCGCGCCCCTCGGTCCTAAAAGCAATGGAAACCCACAGACTCTGCCCCAACATTTGGCCATAGAAGCAGGCCCAGGAAGAAAGGCAGATTTGATAGCATTCGCCCCAGCCAGCAGGAGCAGCCTTGGCCCCCATCACCCAGCTTCCCCAGCATAGGGCAGAAGGTGGAGCTGCCCCGGTGTGCCTTTGTTGGCCTCTCCCCTTTCCTACAACCTTCCCAACCAACTAACTAACTAAAGGAAGTGGAGGGATAGATGCGCACCGCCTCCAAACGTAGCAGGAGACCAGAAATAAGAAATAAACAACTCCTCTCTCTCCCAAAACTTGCCCCCCCAGTACCACCTCATGTCTGCCCTACAGCAAGAAACCACAAAAGTACCAATCTGGGCTCCTGGGCACTACTGAACATAACGCCCTCATGTCAAAGAGGAAGAACACAGCAGACAAGATGAATTCCTTAAAAACTAAAACTCCTCAGAAACAACAGGACATTTATCAAGACAGCTTCTTAGACACAGAAGTTATCAAATTAAGTGACAGAGAATTTAAAGTAGCCATGCTAAAGGCTGTGAGAGAAATGAAAACATACTGGCAGAGCACCATGGCTGACATAAACAACATGAAAAAGAACATGAATGACATAAAAAAGGAACTTCATGAACAAAAGGAACAATTTCACAAAGAAATTCAAGACATAAGGAAGATTGAGATGGAAATGCTAGAGATAAATAATACAATAAAAGAAGTGAGAAAAGAAATAACTGCCATAGGAAACAGGGCCAACCAGATGGAGAAAAGAATCAGTGATATCGAAGATCAGAACATGGAAACAACTAAGAAAGAGGAAGAGAGGGAATATAGAACCAAAAGGATTGAAAGCACTCTACAAGAACTATCTGACTCCATGAGACAAAACAACATCAGGATAATAGGAATAGAAGAAGGGGTAGAGCATTCTACAGAGAACATACTCAAACAAATAGTAGATGAGAAATTTCCAAACCTATGGAAAGATCTGGAACCCCAAGTTCAAGAAGAAAACAGATCCCCTAGATACCTGGACCCTAACAGATATTCTCCAAGACACGTGGTACTAAAGATGTCCAAAACTAAAGACAAAGAGACAATTCTCAAGGCAGCCAGGGAAAAAAGAACTATAACCTTTAGAGGAAAATCCATCAGACTGGCATCAGATTTCTCAGCAGAAACTCTGCAAGCCAGGAGGGAGTGGAATCCAATCTTCCAAAATTTAAAAGAGAGGAACTTCCAGCCAAGAATAAATTATCCAGTTAAATTATCTTACAGATATGAAGGTGGAATAAAGACCTTCTCAGACACACAGAAACTGAGGGAATTTGTCAGCACAAGGCCAGCACTCCAAGAAATACTGAAGGAGGCTCTTTGACCTGAAACAAAACATCAGGAAAAATGGAATAAAGTTGGAGCAACAAGAAAGAAACAAAAATAGAACAAAAACAAACAAATAAGTAATGGCCACAGGAAATCCTCACATATCGATCATCACTGTAAATGTTAATGGACTGATCTCACCATTAAAAAGACACAGAGTAGCAGACTGGATTAAAAAACAGAACCCATCCATATGCTGTCTCCAAGAAACACACCTCAGCCATAAGGACAAACACAGACTCAGAGTGAAAGGA